>VYZX01010349.1:16127-78916 GCA_013401335.1 Brachypteracias leptosomus
CAAAGATGATGAAGGGAGTGGAGCATCTCCCTTATGAGGAAAGGCTGAGGGAGCTGGGTCTCTTTAGTTTGCAGAAGAGGAGACTGAGGGGAGACCTCATTAATGTTTATAAATATGTAAAGGGAGAGTGTCAGGAAGATGGAGCCAGGCTCTTCTCGGTGACAAACAATGATAAGACAAGGGGTAACGGGTACAAACTGGAACACAGGAGGTTCCACTTAAATATGAGAAGAAACTTCTTCTCAGTGAGGGTAACAGGACACTGGAACAGGCTGCCCAGGGAGGTTGTGGAGTCTCCTTCTCTGGAGATATTCAAAACCCGCCTGGACACCTTCCTGTGTAACCTCATCTAGGTGTTCCTGCTCCGGCAGGGGGATTGGACTAGATGATCTTCTGAGGTCCCTTCCAATCCCTGACATTCTGTGATTCTGTGAGCGTGAGAGGTTTTTTAAATGAGTGCAAAAGTTTTTGCTGACACTATGTGTGGGTTTCAGCTCTTGCATGAGCAAAACCAATAACACATCAGGATTCTGAAGACATGTCCACTCCACAAATAGGTTTGGCTACCTCTGCTCACGGGCAGCTCTGACATGGTGTAGCTTTGACCTGGGATCAGCCTTGGGGAAAAAACTGTGTGAGAAGGGGTTGTGATGAGCCTTCCTGGGGCCTCCAGCCTCTTGCCTGGGAGCTACTCTTCAGCTCAGGCACTCAGCCTCGGCCCCTGCCTGAGCCATGCCACTGCTTGTCTGTCCAGGTCCCTTGCTGACCCTGGTCCATAGGCTCTGCACACCATCTGCTTTAGCCTCACCAAGCCTTCCACCCTGCCTTTGCTCAGGCAAGCTTCTGTAAAATACTAAAATTCCTATAGCAATCAAACCAAATTAAGCCTCATAGGCATGTCTCCATGGTTACTGTATACAAAACATTTAGAATCATAGAATCAGTTATGTTAGAAAAGACCTTTAAGATCATGAAGTCCAACTGCTAACCCAGCACTGCCAGACCACCACTAAACCATGTCCCTAAGTGCCACATCTATACATCTTTTAAATACCTCCAGGGATGGGGACTTCACCACTGCCCTGGGCAGCCTGTTCCAATGCTTGACAACCTTTTTGGTAAAGACTTTTTTCCTAATGTCCAATCTAAACCTCCTCTGGCACAGCTTGAGGACATTTCCTCTCGTCCTTTCACTTGTTACTTGGGAGAAAAGATTGACACCCACCTCGCTACAACCTCCTTTCAGGTAGTTGTAGAGGGCAGTAAGGTCTCCCTTGAGCCTCCTTTTCTCCATGCTAAACAACCCTAGTTCCCTCAATAAGACTTGTTCCTCATAAGACTTGTTCTCTAAACCCTTCACCAGGTTTGTTGCCCTTCTTTGGACACGTTCTGACATTTCAATGTCCTTCTTGTAGTGAGGGGCCCAGAACTGAACACAATATTTGAGGTACTGTCTCAGCAGTGCTGAGTACAAGGAGGATGATCACTGTCCTAGTCCTGCTGGCCACTCTATTTCTGATACAAGCCAGGATGCTGTTGGCCTTCCTGTCCACCTGAGCACACTGCTGGTTCATATTCAGCGGGTTGTTGACCAACATCCCCAGGTCCTTTTCCTCTGGGCAGCTTTCCAGCCACTCTTCCCCAAGACTGTAGTGTTGCACAGAGTAATTATTAGAGATACCTCTAGCTATGCTTCTATATCTAGAGGCAGCAGCTTGCTTCACTCATGTTTGTTTAATCCAATCACTAGCATATTAATAATAAACAAAAGAAAGAAAAAAATCACTGGAAAGGTGGTGGATGCAAACATCCTTCAGGAAAAAATAGCCTATGGGGAAGAATCACAGCACCGGCATGTGTTCTTTTATAAAAATACACAAGCCTGGAGCAAGTCTTAGCCCCATGTATTTTCTGAAAAGATGCACTCATTACATATCATTACACAACTCACAATTAGAAGAAAAGTGCTTCCAAAGTCTAGTTCTTTCCTTGCATAAGTGACCTACTTCAATCAGTTTATTTACTCGTTGAAAAAGTACCTGTCATCTTAGCACATTTCCTATTGCCCTTTTCTTATAGGAAGCTAAGGATCATGCATTTTTTCTAAATTAACATGCTGTAATCTGCTAGGTTTTTTAAATGCATATGCCACATTAGGCCTTATTAGATAAGAAATCTGTCTTCCTCCCACCACAATCATCCTGCCAATGAACATCAAAGGACTGCAGCATCCTTGACACTCCGTGACGAATCAGGGTTAGACATAAGGAATGCAGTATTCCACTGAAACTGCACCAGAAAGTTTAGTCCAGGAACATCATATTACTCACACCAGACACAGCCCAGGATACCATGATATCATGTCACCATGTCCTGGCTAAAGACAACTTGGGACCTCTGTACTGATTTCTGTTTAATGGTATCCAGTAATAAGGCCCATGAAAGAGAAACTGTATGTAACAAGAGCAAATAATTCCATTGTTACCACTCTCATTGTTTACAAGACACCTTCTCTCCTAAGTATTGGAGGCAGCAAACAAATATTAACAAATAAAACTCCAAAAGAAATTCAAAGCAGGTTGTGGTACTGGGGAGAAGTGCAGAGAAAATTTAAGATTATTTCTGATGAGTTTGGGGTTTTGGTGTGGTTTTGTTTTTTAATTAAATGGCTGCAATTCTGGAAAGAAATGTTAAAAGATCGATATTAACCTCCAGGGCTGTGAAACCCACCCACATCCACTGGCTTCAGCTGGATTTCAGTCCATCCGTTGCTCCAGATTTCATGCCTATTCTTGACACTACAAATCACAGGCATGGAGGATCTGCATTTCTGAAGAATCAGATCATGTCGTCTGACATCTGGCAGCTGAAATTCAGAGGTAATTTTGAAAAGCCAACCGTAGTCAACCTGTGAAAGGTCATGCAGGAACACAGCAGCAGGATCTGGGGGCCATGGGCAGCAGGCAAAGCTCAGAGGCCACTCTCCCAGCCCAGGGCATGAAAATACAGCACACAAGTACATGATGGGAATATGACTGCACAGGATCTCCTACACAAACACAAAGTGTCTGCTTCCAGTTACCCACAAATGCCTTCTTTAAATCACTCTTCTGAACAATGTAAAGAAATGGGAGCATGCACTGATGCTGTTACTACCTCCTATTGGTACATTTGCAAACATACATTTGTACTTGAAAAATACCTTGTTTACATTATAAAGAGCAGTTCCTTAATGAAGTACTTTTTTAATATATTTCCTTGTACTGACATGTTACTGTAAGCTCTCTCATTTCCTCACTTTAATTACTTTCTCTTAAGGAGCTTTGGTTCCACAAATTACATTGGAGCCCTTGACCACAATATTAATGAACTCAAAGTCTGTGGTTCACAGCTGCACTTTCTTGGCATGTTAAAGCAGCATGTCAGCATCACTGCAGTTTGTAGCAACAAGCACACACCATCACTTCTACAGCGCTAGAAGTATTTTTCTATCCCTCCTATCTCAGCTCCTCTCTTTCATTCAGTTCCCCACTGTCCTCCCCTTCACGCCACTGCTCTATGCTCAGCTGCTCTTCTGCCAAAACATTTCTCTACAGGTCTCTTTTCACGTAAGCAATTATTCCTGGCAATATCTTTAAGGTTTGTCTCAAAATCAGGTACCTCCATGAAGTGTGATGTAAGACATAGTGACGAAAAGCTGGACAGAAAGCAACAAGATAAATAATTGGAAAGATATCTTTAAATTACTTCACTGCTAGCATGACCATGAGCTGCCTGCTGCAGGGGTATGCACTCACATTTCTGAAAACCCAGTTATGTGTGTGACTGTGAAACCAGCCTGTGCCCATCCTCTGTTACATCCCTCGGTGTGGGAATTAATGACAGACCATATGAGAGGAGCCATGGCAAAACTAAGACTCCATGGGGATGTGACACCAGACTGCACCCAAACTGTGAGGCATTGCTGCTCCTGCAATATCAGTGCCTTCAGCCCAATGCCTGCTTGTCTGCAGCACCACTTCCTTTTCTGCATTATTTTATTCTGCCCCATTGAGCACAAGCTCATTTGTAGGGAGAAGGAGATGACTCAGAGAGGACCTTCTGCTATTCTAGCTCTGTAGCAGCAAGCCATGTCCTCCCCAGCAGTGCACTGGGGCAATGCAGAGCTGCTGGGCAGGGAGGACCAGTAGGTTTGAAGGTCCCTAAAGGACAGCAGATAAAGTATGCTGTGGTTGCGGTCCTGCAACATTTGAGTAAGGGTTGACAGAGAGCGGTAGTCCCAGCATCTTCAAAACTATCTTGTATTGCATCTTCAGATGATAGGCAGAAACACTTAACAGCAAAAAACAGGCTGGAAATGGGGAGAGAAGGGAAAACAGAAAAAATCCCTGTTACTTTTCTAAACACACCTGCCACCCTATTAAACCTCCTGATCCAAATGCTTTCATCTAATTGAAGAACTTGCCAGTGTAAGAATACCTTTCTCTTTTTCTTCTGTTTTTTTCCTCTCTTTCTCCTCATATTACTATGAGGACCTGAAGGATAACTCTTATGGGTACAAATCCCACCACCTGACACAACCAGTGGACTACACCAGCCGCTGCATCTTTTCACAAGGATGTTCTTCCTAGGAAGTATTTCATGTGCTCAGCATATCACTGTTCTATAAATGCCACTGCAATAGCCACTTAAAAAGAAAAGGAAGAGGGAAAAGGCTGCAATATAATACTGAGAAAGGTACCATCAACCAAGGAGCACTCGTAATAGGGAAGAGTTGGTATATCAGATTCAAATTATGACCCTTGCTAAACTGGAGAGCTGATTTGTTTTCTGTTTCATCTAATTCAACAAGCTAAATCTTTTCAATGTGGAGCAAACTACTCTTCTAAATTATAGGATCTTTCCTGTAAAATTCAAAAACCTAAGAAAATGAGGAAAAAAGATCCTCATCAAAATGTTCATTGATGTGGCAAAAGCATTTTTTTGAAAATAAATCAAACTAGCAGTTCAGTGGAGAATTATTTATTATCTCTAACATTCATCCTCCTACTGGTGCTATCACAAAGTATAAACACAGGTAGGTATATAAGAGGAAACTGGCTCTCATTTTGTGATGGGGCAACAACTGTTAAAGTTCTTCAGTGATGTTTTAATGCACAAAATGCGCAGGTTTCAGTTTCATCAGTTATAATGCCACAAAGCTGTAATTAATATATTCCAACTGTATATTTGCAAAGATATAACTAGGGCAGAGAAATGTATTTAACTCTCAAAATCTGACCAGAGTGTTTTCATTCTTATCATTAAAAGAACAGCCAGCTTATTCTATCCTGGCTATGTTCTATTTCTCTTTAAATATTTGAAAGGCAGCATTCTCCTTAAAAGACTTTTTTTTAAGAAATAAAAGCCAGACTCTAATTTCTTAGCTGTCTTGACATGGTGATGACAACTCCATCAACCTGGGTAATTATAGAAAGTTGAGTTCTGATGTTTGATCCTGAACATACTGTTGCAAAGAAATATTATGGAGCAATTTTTGAAGGCTCACTTGCAGTGGCTGCTGGACACATTTTTTGTGCTGTTGCTTCACAGGCCACCAAAGATGAAACACAAGGATATTCCCTGTGGCTGGAATATCCCCTCATTCAGAGGGGTTGTCCAGACCACCCCCTTGTTGAACAAGCCTTCATATGCCATTGCATGTGGAAACCCACCCCCCGCCCCACTCAGCCCTGGAAAATCTATGTTTATTGTTCATGCACTTCCATGGTCATCAGCAAACAGGTTGGTTCTACAATATGTGGTAACAGCTGGAGAAGTGCCCATCCGTTTGAGTATATAACGCAATTGGATGCATCCCAGTAAACACAGGCAAGTGCCTAAAACATGAGTTGATCTCCAATTTGGGCAACTCTGTTTTGATTAAAATGAAATTCACATGAATAATTTACTACTCAAGAGATGTATAAAATGATAGCCTTTTTTTCCCCATAGTGTTTAACAAAATCTAATTTCTTTTAACACAGGGAATCAGGAAGTTAATTGAACCCATCCTTCACTCCACAGTGAAAGTTATTACAGACCTTAATGTCAAATAAATGTACTGAGAATTGCCAATCTTTGATTTTGGACAGCTTTCCTCTTGTAATTGAATTGTGTCCTAATGTAATCAGGTTACTTTTTGCCTCTTGCAGAGATTTGAAGGACAACAAACATCTCTTCAGTAGCAGGGTTGAAGTGCTGAATCCATTTCACTCACAGAATAAGACAAAAACCTGTTTTGGCTGACAGTGATGGAGTGCCTAACCTTTCTCCTCCTCTGCATGCTGAGAGCACTGCCAGGGCTTTGCCAGCGCTGCCTGAAGCTGCCCAGCACTTGTGGACAGCATGGCTGAGATCAACGTTATTTATGGAGTCCATCCCCAAGGCTGGAGAAAGTTAGTTCCACCCAACTGCCATTCAGAAGCATCTTCTGAAGAGTAAGCGTACAATGTGCAACAATGAGGAGACAGAGTAGAGGAGGGTCACTGCAGTGCCAAAATATCACAGACTGACCTGCTAAGCGGATGTGGAAGATCCCTGCCAGGAGATTTAGATCTTCAGAAATAGCCCTAAAGTGAATTTGAGAGCACTTTCTGCAGTACTTTAATAGTAAAAGGATTTATATATTTATTTAAAAAACATTCTTCCATATTAAAAATCCCCAATGCCTTAGTGACTGCATGTCAAAAAGCAATCATCCAGCTCCTCGGTCTCAGCCTCATCACCGAGAAAAGAGTTTTGCGGGAATCCAGTACAAAATGAGGTTGCTTTCTTTTTTTGCTGTAAAAACAAGAAGGGGAGAAAGGGAGAAAAAAGCATTTGAGGAACAGAGAAGGAGTACCAGAAAGCAACAATAGATGCCATTTTAAGCAGAATTCAAAGCAATAAATAACATAAACACTAAGCAGATTACTTACATTGGTGGAGGTAGATAAGTTTGTAGGAACAGAGAAATGGAATATGTTACTGTACAAACACTTTTTCCTCAGATGTTAAAAATAGTGAATATAAGTACAGTCTTTTCATGGCAACAGGAACTGTATATGCTCAGTGTTTCTGACAATCCAACAGACATACAGAATCCCAAATCAGCGCAGATACTTTTCCATTCCATCTGCCCACCCTTCCCCCACCACAGATATTTAGTGAGATATTGTGTGACACAGAAAATAACCCATACTCCCCTCTAGCAGAGAACAGGCTTTCTGGATGAACTCCTCCTTGGTCCCATCTCAAAGTTGCCCTCCCCAGTGCTGCCAGCTCCTGCATTGCTACCACAGTTTGCAGACAGAGCAGGGAGCTCCTGGGGAGCTATAACCACCACAGTCATTTTATATTAAAGCCTGGAGGTTTCTGCAGAGTATCCCTCAAGCCCTACAAATATAATTGCACTCCTACAGAACACAGTAGCTTCTAGATGATTCAGTGGGTCCCAGGGTAAATGCCTCCACCCTGGGTTGCATGAGCACTGCCACACACCACGCTGTGTTTACAGTAGTGCTGGGGTGAGAGAGGAGGCTCCTCATCGACAGCACCCTGACACACACCATTCTTCCAAAACATCATTGATCAAGCCAGGATATACTAATTTTCCTTAGCTAAAAGATACATGAATCCCTTGCTACAATGCTTACAGCTATTCTTATTTCTCAGCTAGCCATCACATCTCCATCATGAGCTTTACCACATTCATCTTCCTTGTGTTGGCCACTGGTCAGGTTGTACTCATGTCAGTTGTGGCCAGTCCAGGCTTGGGACTGAATGTACCACTTCTCTACAGACATGGTTCATATGAATCTTACTTTTAAAAAACATCAGGGATTCCAGAGAAACCAACAAGATTTCTGCTTCCACACGTACTTCCTGTTTTAATAGAGACTGAACAAAACTTCCTACTCTCAGCAGCCAGTAACAGACACAAATGAAAAAGTCTACCTTTATAAAGGAAAGAAAAGTCACCAGTCCAGGCCTGCACCCCTAGAAGTGTCAGGCACAAAGATCCACTGCCATACGATTGTGATAAGCTCATTTCTCCACCAAGACTGTGTTTTATGTGAATAGGTAAAAGAAATACAGTATACTTAGGGAGGAAGGGATAGGGCAAAGAAAAACTAAATGATAAAATA
This sequence comes from Brachypteracias leptosomus, assembly GCA_013401335.1. Taxonomy (NCBI): domain Eukaryota; kingdom Metazoa; phylum Chordata; class Aves; order Coraciiformes; family Brachypteraciidae; genus Brachypteracias; species Brachypteracias leptosomus. The sequence continues at coordinate 24,296 of VYZX01010349.1, forward strand.
AGGTTTTAAAGAAGAGAAGGTGGCAGCTTGCATCGTCAGTTCAAAGCTTCCCTGTAAGGCTATTCACCTACTTTATGTAAAAGATATCTCTGAAGAGTTCAAAAGTTTCCACAAAGATCCCTACAAATCTAATTCTTGCCTAGCTGCAAAAGCAGTTTAAAGCTTCTTTCAGACTGTTCATTTCCCTGAACTAGATACAATTTAAAAGCAATCCCTCCAAAGGAAAAGAAAACCCAAGCACCTATGAAATCTATTCTCTCTGATAAATCTCTATCTGTATGAGGTGTCCTCAGCTTCCATAATCCCTGTACTTCAGCTTGCCATTCAATAATTTTTTTAATGGTAACTTACTAAGAGATTAAATGAAGATATATCCTTTGGCCTATATCCCTCTTTTCAGAAATGATAAGTTTCTGATCCTCTCTTGAGGGTGAGCAGAGGTCAGATCAATCATAACTGATCCTGTGCGCATTTAATTCATGAAAAGACTCTTCTCCAATATTTGCTAACTGTACTCACTGATATCCCATGTAAGTCACCAGAAGAAAAGCTACCCAATGCTTTACATCTATTGAAGCAGGCAGCCTTGTCTGCCTGCACAAGATGTTTCCAGTGCTGTGCAGGGCAGCAGCAGCAGGTGGACAGCAGTAACTGTACTTCACCTGCCCTTGTCCTCACAGATTACTGCACCTGGCAGTAATCTATCTTGCTGTCCTAACTCCCCAGCTCATTCTGCAGAGGCATTTTTGCCTAGTCTGTCAGCTAATATTCTGAAAGAAATTACCATTGTGGAGTTGGTAATAATTTGAAACAGCTTTAACTGCAAATAACATTGTAAAAAAAAAATAATTTATACCCCTTTAAAAATTTTCAATGCTAAATATTCTCATATTTATTATTCTTATATTTGAATGTGATACTTAATTGTTTTAAGTGTCTAGACAAAACCATTGTCAGAATAGTTCAGCTCAATGGTCTTTTCTCACAAATATTTAGATATTTGCCACTTCATTCACCCAGTGGATCCAGGGGACTTTAAACAACTTATTATTTGAGAACACTGCACAATTTCATCAGTCCTCATACCAATTAAATTGTCCTTATCCCGAGCAGCAAGCTTGAAAACCTTGGGCTGCTGTATACTCAAAAATACAAAGATTTTTTTAATTAGCCATGACATACCCACAGTGTCTGTCTGCTGGCATGCAGGAAGCTGCCTAGCAACAATGCAAAAAAATCCTCCAATAACCCCCAGTGGATCATAAAGAGTCTGTTAAAAATGGAAATCTCTTTCATAGAAAAGTAAAGATGGTTTCACTTAAGGACAGCAATTCTCAACTTGTTATTTCTACGCAGTGAACTAAAATAACATTCATAAAGTAAAAATACAATGTGAAAAGGCCATGCATAATTACTTAAAGCTTTAATTTGCAGTATATAATTTGCCATTCACATCCGTAAGCCTTTTGTTTTGTTTAATGGCAAAAACATTCCAGCTAGGTCAGACCTACACTGGAGTTTATACAAGGTAAAAATCTCAGCAAATAGCCTGGAATGGTCTCAAGGAGTTATTTAATCCATTCCTAAGCACTAAGTCAGGATAAATAAACCATTCCTGATCAATAATATTTTACCTGTCTCCCAAAACCTCCAAATGCAAAGAGTAAGTAAACAACCTCCCTTGGCACTCTGCTCAGTTGCCTGGTTCTCTCAACTAGGAAACATTGGGAAATCTCTAGCCTAAACCTCCTTTGCTCCAGTCCTGCTTGCTATAATGCAGCAGACAAAGAACAATACATATATTTGTTTTTAGCAATTACTGATGTACTTGAAAATGGCTATCATGTGTCAGTCTTCTATTGAGTAAATAACTCCGGCTTTTCTCAGGCTTTACTTATATAGCTCATACATCTTTACTGAATCGTTTCCTATTTCTTCTGGATTATTTCTCCAGCTCCTCACACTCCCCCTTGCCTTGTATATTGAATAAATGCACCCTCCCAATCAAAGTCAGCAGTGACAGTGTCCGTGGCCATCATTTCTCCAGGCATTGCAGGTGGCCTTTCTCTTTCCTTCCCTACTCTCCTCTGGGTTCACCTCCCTTTTGTTGCTGATGCTATTCATGTCACTGATCAATCACCATCACTGGTCTTTCCACAGAAAACTACATCAGAAGAAACTCAGAAGATATCAAAGGCCAGAGGTGTCCATTCAGAGTTGACCTTCCCCTTGTGTCAAGAATGCTTTTGTCCCGAGTTCAGCTAGGATAGGGTTAATTATCACAAGAAGCTCAAAGGGATCACAGCCAGGATAGCCAACCGAACCAGCTAATGGGATATTCCATACCATACATATGTCATGCCCACTATAAAAGGAGGTGGAGAGCATGGTGTTGGTTTGCAGAGCCAGGTGGTCCCAGATGGTGAGCTCTGCATTGTATATCACCTGTTTTATATACTATTTCATTAGTCTTATTGTTATTACTGTTGTTTCTTCCCTTTTTGTGTTGTTCTAGTGAACTTTCCTTATCTCAATCCACAAGGGTTTGCCTTTTTCTCCCAGTTCTCCTACCCATGCCACTGGGGGAGGTGAAGGAACAGTGAGTGAGCAGCTTCATGGTGCTCAGCTGTCAGCTGTGACTAAACTACCAGACCATTTCACTCCAACCAAGGGCAAATGTGAGGCTGGAGGCAACAAGCCCCTGGACAGGCTCTTGCTCTGCAGCCCCACCTGGTAAAGGAATGCATGGGACTCAAACCAACAGCATTATGACTGGCTTTGCATCTGCTCTGGCCAGTTTATCCTCTGGATAAAGGGCATCACTTCTCTGTAGCTGAACTCCTGAGGTCCAGATGGGACATGTTGCTCCCCCTTCAGCCCAGCACAAAATACCAGGGGACCACAATGGTCCTCAGATGCCCTTGGCAGTGACAGCCGTGGGCAGGAGCACCCAAAAGCCCTACAACTTGACTCATGTTGATCATAAGGGAAAATGCACTCTCTCTCTTTCAAATTAATTTTGTTTTATTCAAAGGACGAACTCATTGAAGAACCTCAATTGAATGCCTTTAGGGACTGCATCCTGGCAAAACAAAGTCTCTAGTCCCTTCTCAGGAACAATGAATCACTTTTTTTGGTGAAGCAATTGAAAGACTCAGAGTCATCCAGTGGATTAGCATAAACCGTTACCCTAACTTCGCAGAGCTGCAAGCAATGAGAAAAAGAGTCCAAGAAAGGAATAAATAATAGATAACCTCAGTACCTGGGGTCAAAACACTGGGAAAATATTCTCTGCACTACACAAGCTGTGAAACACAGTCTTTTGAAATATTCACTTCCAAATTCAGAACAAAATGCCAAAGGAACAACTTTAATACTGTTGACCAGATGTTTTTGCAAGGCAAAATGCAAGCATTTTGTTGATTTTTTTTGAGAGTTCCTGACTATAGTTAATTCAGTACTTTGAAGAGGGGCATTACCATATAAACTCTTGCTATTGGTATAATTATGAATGGACTTCACTGTTCAGTTTGGTAAATCAGGGTCCTTGCTCTTGCTCAGCGTGGGCATAGCTATTCTGCAGCTGCAAAGTCTGCATTATCACATGGGAAATTAACTTTCTTATCTATATCCTAATTTATCATGGGTCCTTCCAAGACATGCAGAATACATTAATATATTTTTTATTATTGTATTAGGTAGTCAGTTTTCACACAAGAATATATATACTAGAATTTTAATTTTTCATCAGTTTTCCTTTTTTATTATTAATGTGACTGATTTCTTACCTTCTTAGTTTTTATTGCTCTGTTCTTCATGCTGGGTCTGAAGTTTTGACTGTGGCACACTCTAGAAGCAACGAGAAAATGTGATCTTTCTCAAAAGCATCAGTCAAATGCTCTGCAACTCACACTAATCAATCAAATCCAAACCTTTAAATTTGACTACAAAAGGCAAAACTTTCCTACCTCTCCCTCTCATTTTTCCTCTTCAGGTGACTGTGTCCTAGGGGGTGAACTTTCAGCCTGTTTCTGTGAGCTTCTTTGTATTAACCAAAGTGGGTATTTTGGTTTTCTAAGACAGCTTAAGCAAGTGGTTGCAGACACAGTTCTTGTGCCTGCTTTTTAATTATGGCAAGGGGAAGCTGTATACTCAGAAGCATTCCTTTTGTTGCTGGCAACATAATAATATTTGCTTAATTGTGTTTTATTAATGTTAATATACCCAGAGGCTCAGACTCTGCCTGCACATTTTTGTAAATTGAATTAAAGGAAAAATTAATCAGAGTTAAAAGACAGCTGATTAATTTTATTCACTTGCTTAAGGGGATTTAAGCCAAATGGTCCCCACATCTATTTTTCCTTAGAGAACAGACTTTATAGCCACAGGGCTAAGAGAAACTTGTCAGTAAGCCATTTGCATTGCCATGCGTCAAGGAGAGCTATTTAAAGCATTAAAAGGAGTGGACATTAGAGAGAGGTACTCACCCCCTGCTCTGTGCAAATGGCAAGGTTATACAGACAGGGTCTCTGCTGTCTGCTGCAGAGATCAGAGGGTTTTCATAAAGCATTTTTTAATGAAGCTTTCAGAACAACCCCTGGAGCCTGCTGCTCAGGACAGGCAAGGACACGGGCACAGCACAAACCTGATAAAAAGGGACAATTCAATCCACAGAAAATCCACCTTATTAGCAGGTCTACCTCAAAACTTATGGTAATTTAGCAGCCATTATTGCACTATTTAACAGTCTTTCAGACAGTCACAATAGAAATTAGTTCTTGAGATGGATTTCTCATTTGGAAATAAACATAATTTGTTAAAGAAACCTCCACTGGATGTATATTTATACAAAGCCTGGTCTGAAATCTCAGCATGAATGCGAGGCTGTTCAGTAGGAAACTCACTCTATTTACCAGTTATTCAGAAGAGTTTGGTTTTAAGAGATGCTGCATACAATGTATGCAGCATTTCTGGCAATCCTCTTTTGAATGATTTCATAATGACTTCTTATTCAAAACTGGGGAGTCAGAAAAGGTAGCAAGGCAAAAATCTCAAAGAAAAAAGCATGTTTAAAACATATGCAAAAGTGAATGGCTCAAGCCCATCCTTGTAAGCAAAAGGCACAAGCAGGGGTCCCTCATCATTACTGGGACGTCATGGTAGGATCGGGATCTGAACATTTTTCCATCTGTTTTGCCAGCAAGGAAGTTGGGAAGGAAAAAGACTAATCTCTAAGGGAAGGATTTCCACTCTGCCAGGTCCCATCACCACAGGATGGGCTGGAGAAGGCTCCCAGTCAGCACAGACCATCTCCACACGTGTGGCTGTGGCCAACACTCTCTGTAAGTACCATCAGGTCACCTTGCACTTCCTTTCCTGGTTAATCCTGACACCTCACTCTTCTCACAGCTAATGAGATATGGATTAAGAAAATGGAGGAGGAGGAAATGTAGAATTTAAGAGTAAAGTAAAATTATTATTAGACCCTCCAAATAACCTGTGAGTCTTTTTGCAGGCTTTTTCATATCCTGTGTTCCAGACAAGCAAGACATATACCACCAGGTCTTGCATATTGCATGCACTTGGCAAATACTGCTTTACACCCTAACCTCCAAGACAGTTTCATATACTTCAGGCATAACAAGTACAACTGTCCACCAAGTCAATAGCCATGTCAAAATGTGGGAAATGGCTTTACAGCTAAGGGTGACAAGATCCTCCCTTTAATCTCCTTTGTGCATGTGTCACCAACACAATATCCTACTGGAGCTCTTCACAATGCTTGCAGATTCATGGTGACTACCAAGCCACTAGAAGGATACAAGCTCTCACACCATCTGGGCATTCACACCACATCATGGACATCTCACACATCCAGAAGTATATGCTAGTCAAACTGCAGCCCAGGACACTCCACTTTGCACTCCCCACCTTCTCAACTTTACCTCCCATCTTTCACTGTTGTATCTCTATTGCAAAGACAATGTTTACCCTTATGTTGCTAAGTGAGAGTGATCTCCACCTCCACAAGCAGGGGTCTTGGATAATTGACAAAACTGCTTTGTTTGCACAAATGCTTTTCAATATTCTTCCGTGCTCCAGGCTTGAGGAGTCAGGGGTGGAAGGGGAGAAGGAGCGCTCTGCAGAAGTCCCCTCCTTATGGCAATTTACTTTATGCCCATTGACACTAACGTAGTTATGTTCCTCCATAATATACTGTCCTGGGTTTGGCTAGGATAGAGTACTCAGCAGAAGCTGGGAGGGGTCCACAGCCACGATACGCAACCAAACCAGCCAATGGGACATTCGATACCATACTGACATCATATCCACTACATAAGGGCAGGGGCCAGGCTGAGTGTGGTCTCTGGCACAAGCCTGCTGTAGGTGCAGCCTTAGGCTGCTGGGTTTGTTCTGTATAAGTTGCTTTATATATTGTTTCATTACTATTATTGTTATTGTTGTTTCTTCTCTTGCATTGTTCTATTAAATTCTCCTTATCTCAACCCACAGGATTTTGCTTTTTCCTCCCTGTTCTCCTTCCCATCCCACCAGGAACGGGGTGGGGGGTGGTGGTGGTGGCATGAGCAAGAGGCCACGTGGTGCTCAGCTCCCAGCTGGGTCTAAACCATGGCATATACAACACAGAATAAAGACTTACAAGAATAAAAATCTCATTTTCAAAACTACAGCAGCGGCAGACATTTTTCAGAGAGCTCTCTGCACTGCAAAGGAAATATCTCTGGACAAGACAGGCTACCCTCTGGGGCTCCTAGCTGGTGGGCCATGTTGAGCCAGGCTGTGAGTAGATACTGCTCCTTTGATCTCAGTGGGGGATGATCTTCCTTGCACTCCAGTTGAGCTTGGCCCATAATGCCCCAAGCCCTGTAGGAGCCCAGTAGCAGCCTGAGAGAACTTCCCAGGCCCTGCTGGAGACTCCTCAGGATGCATTCACAGGGTGAGCCTCACTTCTGGACTTGCCCTGAAAGAAAGATAGAATTAGCTGTCATTTAAAAATAGAAATAAAGTTTCTATGAGGCTCCAGCACTTATCTCTCATTTGCTTGTTTAAATTACTTCCAGCTGAAGAGGCAGTCCCCCTGACAGCTCTTGAGCGATAGGAACTTCATGCTGAGAAGTCCATGCGAGCTTTGGAAGTGTTCAAAAAAATACTTTAAAACTGACACAAATTTGCTGTCTTGTAGGAACAGCCTGAGGCACTCCCTTTGCAAAGGAGAAAATGTGTCATGACAGGACTACCGTGCACACTTACAATACTAATGGTGCTTGAAGAAAGTGCAAAACATGGGCATGCATACAAGGAATCCAATCCGTCTGCCAAACACTGCCATACTCTTCATCAGATCACATCAGAGCAGTCAATCATGGTCTTCAGAAGGGACTATCCCATACATTAGAAACATTGTTTTGATTTGGTCAGCCATTGCTGTAAGCAATCAGTGAAACAACTGCCTCCCTAAATTTTCATTAACTGAACTGCAATCTTGTCAGTGAGTTTTCCAGTCTCACAAGGCTGCACTGTTTGCAGTTGAGTGCTGTGGAACTCTGATCCAGAGATACTTTGCTCATTCAGTACCTTCAGCCCAACATGCTGTTCCACCATCAGACATAACACAAGATCCAGCTTTAGATGTGTATGTCTGTGTAACACACTAGCAGCATTCCTACCTTTAATAACGTTTCAAGAACGGGTCCTTGAGACCCACAAGAACTCCAAAAGTACAGTTTTGCAGGCTCAAGATAACTTCTTAATTTTGTTATGAATAAGCCATTTATTTTATTGACTACAACATGTGGTTGTGGTTTTCATCCACAAATTGTTTAGAAGGAGTTTCAGAGGTCAGGAACAGTTTTCACTGTTTTGCTAACAGTCTAAGAGAGTAGTTTATGCTTGTCACTGGAAAACATCTTTTCAGAAGTGACACTACGTATTATTAGCCTCGCTGACCTGCGCTGGTTGTTAGAGGAAAACACTTCTCACTTGGAAATACCCTTGACCTTGTGCCAGAGCAGTGGGCAACATGAAACTAGACTCTTATACCTATGCTTCAACGTTCTCTTGGATACAAAATCCTATGTGTCCCCTTCTGTGAACTCCGCTCGTAGCAGTAGATTAATGTTATGTGAAAGTAAGAAACTAATTTACCTATTTCAGTCTGAAGACTAACAAAACATTTTCCAGGGTTAGAGACACGTCTTCAACTCCAGGATTTCCTCCTTGTTTTCCCCAAAACATACACAGTTTTCAGTCATGCAAGACCCTTATCTTAGAGTAATCATGGCTTCAGTACACATCCTGACACACCAGTTTTCTCCCTGGGTTTCTGGCCAGGTTCAAGCCTTTCACACTTCCCTGAGAATTTTCTGTGATGAAAAAACAACTCAATGCACCCTCAGAATTACCTTAAATTATTTTTTCTAGTGTTATCATCAACTTCCACCTATCTTCAAGTATTAATCTCTCTTGGGCATGCCAAGATGGAGCCACTGCCTGGCCAGAAAATAAAAATCTCTAGTAATTGTTACAATGCTTCACTTTCCACAAATTGTCCATCCATTGTGAGGAAACACTCTCTGCTCCCTGTCACAGTTGAGTTCAAATTTGTGTGTGTGTGGTGGTTTGGCCTGTTACATTTCATCCAGCCATAAGCACTGGCAATTACAGTTCACACAAAAACATGCAGAAGAATGGTGCTAATGGTTCATTACCAGTAAGAGAAAGAGCCCAAGCAGGCTGCTGGCCAAAGCTTATGGAACATAGAGCACAGACTGGAGAGACAGCCCCTACTCCCACTGCTGCAAGCTGTGCAAGTGAACCTCATCATCTGTCTCTCATGCCAGCAGACAAAAAGAAAGACAGCTACTCAAAATCACACAGCTAAGGTAGGGTACAGCAGATAGGTCTCTCAGCAATGTCTCACTTACACTACCAACCTGTTTCACATCACAATGTTGTGCCGGTTCAGTCATCATCATTTTATGCTGCCATCAGTTGCCTGATCACACAGGCCAACGCTGAACTCAGCAACATCCCCTCAGAAATCTTCTTTCAAACAATCCTGCCATAGATTCCTGTGGGCCCAGCTCCTCCGCTGCCCACTGTGCTGCCAGCATTGCCTGCTGCACACAACAGACAGAGATGGCTCCCTCAGTGGCCCTTCACATGGAAGGACACCACCAAGAGAGCTCAGCAATATGCTACCAGCCCAAACAGAAGCCACACCCAATGGGAAGCTCCTCCAACTGATCAGCTTCTGGTTAAAGTAGCTCTGGCCTCACCCACCACTCCAACCATCACCACCTGGGTGAGGGTGGAGCCACAGAGACACAGATAGGCCAGGTTCTGCCTCGGGAACCTGAAGCCTATAGGGAAAACAAAAAGTTCTACTGGGTTGTGACTCATCCACAGGTCAACTCCAACTTGGGGCCCACAACTCAGGCCCCAGCACTTCACACAGACTAGCCAGATGCTTACTGCTCTCTGCACTTACTGGCCCACCATATGCTGTGGCACTCAAAAAGAGAACAGCATATCAATAGTGTAAAGATAAAACTGCATTACGTATCTGCCAGTCATAAAGATAAATTTTGCAAAGTGTTGGGTATCTGTAATTTTCGCTATAATCAACTGGATCTGTGGAAGTTCTACATCTCCCTTTAAGGATGTAATAAACCATTAAATAAATACTTGAATGTGTTAACTGGCATCCCAGCTGGTGGTATCCCACTTACCCTGGATGATGTTCTGAATCTATTGCCCTATTCTAGCATTGTAACATTAATCTGCTGCAGAATATTCTACGTGTAAGTAGGAAATTAGGCCTTTAATAAAATCAGAGTGCTTTTTCCAAACATTGTCTGAAAAAAATCTGATTCCATTTTAAGACAGGAATTGCAGGAAGAAAGTATTTTCATCAATGACATGTTTACAAATAGGATTTTCTTCAAGAGCTGTGCCCAGGCAAAAAAAATCTGTGTTTCATGTAGAAACTATTGTATAAAAAATAGGGCTTCTTGAATGGATTCTTAAAGATAGTTATAAAAGCACAGATGGAGATAACTAAAACCACCACTCTGTGACATGAAACCATTCAACCCAGCAGGTCTCTGAATGCTGCCAAGAGTCATCATCTAACCAACTATTTCATTAACAGTCACCGGATGAAACACAAAGAGAGTGAGGCATTATTTTGATGTCAAAAATAGATTATGTTTGAGAGAGAAAAACACAGTGTGTTATCAGGTGCTTGGAGCTGAAAATCCAGAAAGGAGACATAGATGTGGGGAATGCCTGAGATGGAGGATAGAGATAATGTTTTCGACCACATCCCCAGCTCTGTCCCACAGTAGCTGTCAGTAGAGGCTTGGTCTGTCCCACCAGTAGGTAGTTATCCAAAATGGCATTGTCAAACTTGTTACATCAGAGAAAAGCAAAATCCCAACCTGTAAAGAGGTTTCAGGCCCATAAGAACAAACAACTGCTGCTGCACACATGCATGCCAACATGAAGGTGTAGATGCTGATGGCCTATCATCTTTTAGGTAGACAAGGCCATAGGCAGGCAGCCCTTCACACCAAGGGTTTAACCCAGTCGATGAGAGTGGAACATAGAATGGACAGACTCTGAGTAGTCCAGCAGTGTTTGTGTTTTGATATCTTGAACTGCAAGCAGCATCCTGAGTGCAGGGAATTTGAGAAGGTGCTTCTACTCCTTTTCAAAGCTTAAATCACCTCCATATATACCACTGCATGGTACAGGTGTGTCACCATGCATGACTTCAGCCAGGGTTCAAACCTGCACCATGAAAAAGAAAGAGTTTATTTCTCACTACACACTAAATTTCTGTGGTTAAAAGCTTATGAGACAATCTATACGTCTTTGGCTCGAAGAACAGCTGCAGATTTGATGTATACAAACTCCTCCTGATTGCAGCACTCTGATTCCTATGAACTCCTGCCCAGCATCAAGGAACAAAAAGCCCCCAGACTACAGTTTTCACAAGTCTTTATTGAATTAATAGGAGAAATAAATGGTTTTGGTAGGTGCCTTAGGAAGCAAAGCTGAATGATGGAGTGACATTTATGTGGATTAACAAGCAAGTCGCCCAAAGGAGAACTGCAATAAGCTGTTGAATGCATTGCTATTCACTCCTCCCCATCATCTTTCAGTTCTGATCAAGAGTCGCACAAAAGAGAGCATCCCTAATGTTCATATTCTAAATCTGATTGTTCAGCCTATGCATCAAATTGATTCTGTTGAACAGAAGAGAAAGGGACGGCTGCTGAGCAGGCTTCCTGCTGGGGTATGAATGGAGTACAGCTCCAGCCTGCTTTGTCTCGGTGTCACAGGGCAAGCAGAAAGGCAGCATATCGTGTCTCCATGCAGAGATTCCCCCCATCCCTGGGCTGAGGGAATGACTCTGACAGTCAGGCAAGATGCTCTGCTCTTCCCAAAAGCACTTTTCACATTTCCTCCCAGCTGGACAGCATGCTATATGAAGTGGCTGTAGAGAATGAGCTAGTTAGTACCTGTAGAGTTTTCTGTTGCTTAAAAATAACACTTACCCAGGCAGACACGTACTCTGCTGTTTGGCTTCCTGAGGTGTAATTTTCTTCTGCTTGAACTGTGTATTCAGACAGTTGTAATTCTGATCAGATTCTCAATTTTAGGTAAGGTAGTCATCAGACTCCTCTAATTTATTTTCTTACACTTAAGTGAGGAATTGTGATTTGAGTTTTTTCCCATGTTCTGTCTATTAACATTTTTCTCTCAACCTCTCAACCCCATGAGCACATACATATGCTTTGCAAAAGTCCAGTAACAGGACATGTTTATTCTTGCCATGGGAACAAGCTACCAAACAGCAAAAGGAAGCTCTCCCTTGCATTTCCTCTCTTGCAATAAAGTCTTTCAAAGAATATCCAGAAATAATAAGTTTTCCTTTTTTTCCTTTGTGTTCAACAGTGTCAAAATAACTACTATATGTGTGGGGAAGTGGAGCTCTGTGACAGCAAATAGGGAGAAAATAGTATTTTGGGCCCTTTAAATTGAAAGCCCCAGTCCCCATCAGTACTGAAGGTTAAACTGCTTTGAGAGTCTCTTGGCAGCTACTGTAGCTTAAAATACTTTGTATAGGAAGATGCTAATTAACTTTTCAAAAAGGATACTACCTTGCAGGCATTGCTTTGTCACTGTCAGCTAAGGAGGGCTCCCTGCCTGGCCCTGGGGACTGCAGGCAAGGCAGCGAGCTGCCTGTGAGGGCACAGGAGTGCCAGTGGGAAGGCCAGAAGCCAGGCAGTTACAGTGCCCCAAAGCCAAAGCACATCCCACCCTGCTGCTCCATCCGACCCTGGGAGACAACAGGGAAGGGACCAAAACAGTGGATGCCTCTCAATCCACTGGTCTTGTGATAAGGGAAAAGCAGGAGGGAGTGGGAGGCCGATGAAAGATTAAGAGGAGAGAGGCACCAATTACTTAATTTCTCCCTTCTCCAGATATGTTATTTATGAACAGGAGTGGGGAAGTAGAAGTGTAATGGGAGCAGAAATCTCAGACCTCAGTGCTGGGTGAAGTTAAATTGTCAAGAAAAAGGGAAATTAAGAAAACTAGGTGGTTGGGAAGGTGTAGCTGAGCAACAAAAGAAAAGCAGAGACGTTTGGTGTGAAGACAGAGTGGTTTGTGGCACTGAGCACTGCTTGTCCCACGGCTGCCTGGACTCTGGCTTTGCTACATCCAGGCATGGAGGGCTGGTCCTTTTTTTTTAGAAATATATTCCTCCAGCAAAGGAAAATAAATAATTTGTCAGAGCTCTGGGTCAGCAAGTGAGTAGCTGCACTTTGCTGTTAGTTCTGCTTTTTGCATTCCTGCCCATAGCTCTGAATATTACTCTAATTTTACATTATTTATATATTGGCAGGTGCAGAGGCTGAACAGGGAATTCTGGAAGATAGAAAAGAAAAATTATTTTTCAAGGTGACTTTCATTTTTGTATGAAGCTTTCTCATCAATGGAAAGAAAGAAAGAATCACGCTTCACAAATCAGTAAGTTACAGTTCAGAGACTCAAACACGGAAACCTAGACAACACGCAACATAACTTATTTTAGAATCCGGCCAGTATCCACTCCAGGAAAGAACAGCTGCATACAAAAGTCATGTGTGACTGGATACAATCACTACTTATAGGCAGCCATCGATATTTTTAGTAGTAACTAATGAAGGTCTACCCTTATCACACAGAACAGTCCTCTTACCTAGCCTCAGAGGCAGGAGGACCGCAGCTGCCAGGATGCTGCCAAGGCGATTTGCTTGACGCAGAGTGAATGTTACACGCCTGCGTGCACAGGCACACATGCACCCAGAAGAGCTCGCTGGGAACACAGGCTTAGCTGCAATTAAGAGCAGGAGTGAGTTTGCTTGGGATATATTTATTTTGATTAAAGGCTTTCGGTTTTAATGTATCTTCACTTCTTTTTTTTATCATATCATCACACAGATCCTGCTACTGGTCCATCTAGTCCATTAGCCCTTCTCCAGCAAGAGGTCAATATCAGATATGAACTCACACATGGGCAATTAGGGACACCCTGACAAAAGGGGCACTTCCAGTGCTGCAGTAGCTGGCACAGGGACAAGACATGCAAGAGCTGAGTTTGCTATGATTTCATAACCACTATTCATTAAAATAGTCGAAGCTTCACTTAGGAAGAGAACAAGAAAGCAAAGGGATACACTAGGACTTTGCTCCTCCTCCCACTTCCCTCCTGCTCTATTGTGCACATAGAGAGAACACTGTGTATAAACCTGTAGAAAACAACTACAGACACTTTTCATCAACAATGCAATGCCACAAATACACAGCCAGAGTGAGACCTGTAAGTCTCATAATTTTTCTGGATATGTGATGCAGTGTCACATTCCTTCTCATGATGGTTAGATACAGTTTGCCTCTCCTTGTGACCTATTCTTCCATATACCTGTACTATGCCCTTCTTGTGCTACTCATATTTTGCAAAGTCCTATTTATTTCCACAGAAATTTCTCTAGCCTTTTAAATCATTTTCACCATCTCCATTGCAAACATCTGAAAGTTTTTGGTATAGCTTTTCTTTAGGGCTATCAGAACTGAAAGAAGTATCACAGAAGATGATGTCCCATGAATTTATAGGGTTTTATGATGATTTGAAGGTTTTTTTTACTTTTTTCCCCTGCATTTTCCTTACTTTTAAAATCTTTTAAAATTTTTCTTTATCAGTTAGATCAGGTCTACAGTTTGTAAATAATAAATTGTAATAATTCCTACTGATGTGCAGTCCCACTGCATGCCCACCTCATGGTTAGTATCTTCTAGGACATTGGTATTTCACCTATCCAAAGCCTGACCTGGCACACCACTGCCTACCCCTTCAGGATTATTATTGTTGAGATGGAGTGAAGAAACAACAGTAATCCTTTGGGGACAATCAGACTGTCAGATCATCCTTTCAGCAGAACACCAGGATCGGCCATGACCACCCAAAACCTGAATACAAAAATGGTAAACTCAGCAGCACAAATTATTGATAGCCCGTTTCTGCTGCTTTCACAGGACCAAGCACAAGACAAGTCACATTTGGAGTGCAGCCTCTTTCACTGATTCCTGCAGCTGCTTCTGCTTAAGCAATTATGTGAGGAAATGTTTTTGGCATGGACGTTATTGTTACATGTTCTTTTTTTATGGTATTAAGATACTACAGTGATGGGCATCTCAGAAACAAACCAAAAATTGTTATTTCAGAAAAATAAATTATAGAAAGACTCTTAAACCAATTTCTGAATGTACAACATGACAAAAGCATTTCTACCAAGACTAACAGGTTTTTTCTGCACTCCCATTCATGTACACACTGGAGGGAGAAGTTTCATGTTGAAAGACATGGCAAATTCATGAAGTTAAGAGCACTGAAAAGAAATTACTTTCAAAATCGTAATTTTTTTGAAACCTCCCTATACTAACAAAGGCTTTTGCGCAATCGGGAAGATACATGAAAAGTGCATTATAATCCTGCTTTATAACCATTCAGAAAGTATGTTATGTTTCTTTTTCTATGTTGCTAGAAACTTAAAATCAAAATAACCTTCAAATACTTTATTTTTCAATTAGCCAAGTTTTAGAATACAAAATATCATGATCACATGACAGTCTTTGAACTTACAGGCAAGTTTACACTAAACCATCAAAATATTTGCTCTAGAATAATCAGTGGGATTGAGAGATCAGCAAGGGGAAGACTTGATGTCCCATCTGCATATATCAGAAACTAATCCCACGCGTTTGGAAGTTTAGTAGCCTGTGTGACTGTCCCTCTGCACCTGCTTTGGGGAAAAAGGGTTTGACAGATATGGAAGCCTTGTAGAAGCCCTAAAGTGCTTCACCTTCCTTGAGAGACCGTTCTTGGAAGATTCAAACTGTAATGGTAAAATTTGAAACTTTTCCTATATTTACATGGGGGCAGTCAGGACTTACGGCATCAGGAATACTGAAATGTCATGATTCAAGCACAAATGAACAAGCTCCCGGCTGTTTTTGTTAGGAAATCACTGGAAGGAACTATTGCAGTTCTATGAAATTTTGGAGTAAAACTGTGAATAATTCTTATGTTATTAAGTAATGTTAGCAAAGTGATGAATGCCTTGAAATCTTATTAAAATGATGGCAGTTTAGACTTCTTAGCATGGCTCAGGATCACTTCATACTTTAGCCTGGAAACTCAAAGCACTTTTCATGAATAACAGCTGGAGTAATACCAAAGATGGTTCCTATATTGACTATGACAAGAGTTCAGACAAAGATTTAATGAGAAACAGTGAGAACAGGTAAAACCTCATCTGCTTCTGCTAAGCTGTTAAAAAATCAGATGCAGGCACCAGTTTGGATTAGCCACACACTGCTATGGGCTGGGTTGAAATACTAATGAAGGCAACATCCTCTGGCTTTGATTTAGGTGATTGTTTCAAGTTTAACCCCAGTCTACCCTCAGGTTTTAATAAGAGCTGCTACCACATGCCGAAAGTACCCATTTCCCTGTCTTCACTATTACCAGTCACCTTCACTGTAGTGCAGAAACAAGAATCCCTGTTTCAGTGGCAGGCCAAATTCATGAGCAGTTTGAAATCTTCCAGTAGATCCTGCTTCTGGATTTACCTTGAAGCCAATGAACATTTTCTGCTGAGCTCTGCAGTTTTCTATCAACACTTCAATTCTACCGAAATTCCCACTGACACTTCATGTCCTCAAACCAGGACACCACTCCATCTGAAACAACAACCAGAAGGAAAAGACCACAAGGCACTTGCACAGGCTTATATGAAACAGCAGTTCATCTTTAGCAATCAGGATAAGGAATAATAAAGAGCTGCAAAGAGTAGAGGTCAAGACAGGTAGGGAAATAGTCAAGAAAACCAGAAACAGGAGGATGAAGCTACCCTGCACAGTGGGCAGACCAGTTTCCAGGTGTCTTCCTAGGGGAACACATATCTCCTCATGGGTTTTTTTTAATATTAACAACGTTAGAGTTATGCTTTCATTTTTCTGTTTGTCTGGACTAAGAGTCTAGAACAACCTATTCTTTCCTGCAGGCGAGACTCCCCTGAGTTGTGCTACACCATCCTTCCTCCCTGCATCCTCCACTCACCTCCCATGGCCTCTTCTCTCCCCTCAGTCTGTCTCTTGGCAGTAAATCATTCACCATGTCAACCTGTGAAGCCACCTGATGTGCAGAGTTGGCAGTACTGTCATGATGGAAAATGTTAATTAGTGCCATCACCTCCTGCAGACAGCAGTGGAGATGTTGGAAGGAGGGGTGCTGCCATGCACTGACAGGGGGAACAGGGCACTTCACTCCCCTCATTTCTGACTTTCTGATGTGATGCCCAGAGCAGGCCCTGCAGTGGGGGAAATGACTGACAATCCACAAAAAAAAGAACAAGCAGATGAATGAAAGAGGAGAACACTGAGAAATTGTGTGAAATGTAAGACACCAAGTTAAACAAAATGAAGATTAATTTACTAGAGGAAGGTAAGGAGAGAAACAGAATAGAATATGCAACCGGAAGAGGAGACTGACAGAAAAGAGTGGAAAGATATAAGGCATAAAGATACAGAGCAAGGAAGACTGTAGGAGAAAGTAATGAGTGGACAAGTGTGTGATGCAAAGGAAAATGGCCTGAATACATTACCAAAGACAAGAACAATGTAAGAACTGATGCTCCAGCTGGGGTAATCTTGGCTCTCCCAGAGACCAGATAAGTTGTCAGGTATGGGTGGCAGAGAAGGTGGGGAGAAAAAATTGTTTAATGGAGACTAATCAGTCCTACTCTGTCTTGTGTTAATGTAGCCCTGAGAAGCATTTCCAAGGAAAAATTGGGTGGAGTGTAGGAGAGGAGTAACTTACATTTACAAAATCACAACATTCTGTGAGCCAGGCAGTACAATAAACAGCTTGTCCGAGTGGACATCGTAGAATCATAGAATGGTTTAGGTGGGAGGGGACCTTCCGAGATCATCTAGTTTCAATCCCCCACTACGGCAGGGACGCCTCCCACTAGACCAGGCTTCCCAGGACCTCATCCAACCTGGTCTTGAACACCTCCAGGGATGGAGCACCCACAACTTCCCTGGGCATTCTGCTCCAGTGTCTCACCACCCTCTGAGTAAAGAATTTCCTTCTAATTTCCAAACTAAATCTACCCTCTTCCAATTTGAACCCATTATGCCTTGTCCTATCACTGCAGGCCTCTGTGAAAAGTCCTCCTCCAGCCTTTTTGGAGGCACCCTTCAGATACTAGAAGGCCTCAATAAGGTCTCCCCTGAGCCTTCTCTTCTTCAGGCTGAACAAGCCAAATTTTCTCAGCCTGTCCTCGTAGAAGAGCTGCTCCAGCCCTCTCATTATCTCTGTAGCCCTCCTCTGGACCCTCTCTAACAGGTCCATGTCCTTCTTGTGCTGAGGGCTCCAGAGCTGGATGCAATACTCTAGGTGGGGTCTCACAAGAGCAGAATAGAGGGGCAGAATCACCTCTCTCCACCTACTGGCCACGCTGGTAGGATACAATTGGCTTTCTGGGCTGCACTGGCACATTGCTGGCTCATGTTGAGCTTTTCATCAACCAGCACCCCCATTCTTTTTCCGAAGGGCTGCTCTCAATCCACTCATTGCCCGGGCTGTATTTGTGCTTGGGATTGGCCTGACCCAGGTGCAGGGTCTTGCACTTGGCCATGATGAACTTCATGAGGTTGGCATGAGCCCACCTCTCTAGCCTGTCAAGGTCCCTCTGGATGGCATCCCTTCCCTCCAGCGTGTCGACCACACCACANTGGATGTATCTCATCAGGTCCCATGGACTTGTGCGCATTCATATTCTTTAGATGGTCTCAAACCTGATCTTCACTTACAGCAGGCAGATCTTCCTTCTCCCAGACCCTGCCTTTGCCTTTTGTAACTTGGGCGTTGTGACTAGAGCCCTTACCAGTGAAGACTGAGGCGAAGAAGCCATTGAGGACCTCAGCCTTCTCCATATCCTTTGTGGCCAGATCTTCCGTTTCCTTCTGCAAGGGGCCCACATCTTCTTTAGCCTTCCTTTTATCACTGATATACCTATAGAAGCTTTTCTTGTTGCCCTTAATGTTCCTGGCCAGATTTAACTCTATCTGGACTTTTGCTTTCCTAACCTGAACCCTGGCTGCTCTGACAACCTCTTTGTAGTCGTCCCAGGCCACCTGTCCTTGTTTCCAGTCTTTGTATGTCTTTTTTTTGCACCTGAGTCCAGGAGCTCCTTGTTTATCCATGCAGGCCTCCTGGCATTCTGTCCCGCCTTCCTCCTTTTGGAGATACATCGCTCCTGGGCCTGGAGGAGGTATTCCTTGAATATTGACCAGCTTTCCTGGGCCCCTCTCCCCTCAGGGCTTCATCCCACAGCACCTGATCAAGCAGATTCCTGAAGAGGTCAAAGTCTGCTCTCCTGAAGTCCAGGGTGGCAAGTTTGCTGCGCACCCTCCTTGTCACCCTGAGGATTTTGAATTCTACCATTTCATGGTCACTGCAGCCAGGGCTGCCCTTGAGCTTCACGTTAGCCACCAGACCCTCCTTGTTGGTGAGGACAAGGTCCAGCATAGCACATCTTCTCATGGGTTCCTTTACTGCCTGGAGGAGGAAGTTGTCATTGATGCATTCCAGGAACCTCCTGGATTCCCAGTGTGCTGTGTACCACCCTTCCAACAGATATTCAAGTGATTGAAATCCCCCATGAGGATGAGGCACATCAGCTTGTTTAACATCTGCTCTGTTCTGGTATTTTAGATCCCAATGAGTCTACATTATCCAATGTAGTGCAAAACACTCTGACTTCATTAACTGGTGCTTTTTCAGTTACCTGGCAGCATCAAGCCTCCAGCAAGCATAATCTTTTCCACAGAGACCATTGAGGAAATGCACCAACAGAACAGAAATTACAGCCCAGGTCCCCTGGATTTGGGGCGTGATCCAGCAGTTAAGTTATAGTGTTTGGCAGCTTCTCAAAACAGCTGGAGTTTTAATATCTCTTCCATAGCATGAAAATCTTTCACAGTTGAAAGATTTTGTGGGCACAAGAGAATGTTGAAAAAAGATGCCACCAAGATGATGAGTGAGGACCAGGAAGCCAACCAGGATGTTGGCCTGTTCCAAATGCAACATATAGGCAAGGGTCTTTGCCATCACTCTCCACCTTGGTCCATATCACACTTGTTCATCAACATCAAATATGTCTTCCATGCCGTGGATGGAATGGGTCTATAGCTGCATGGCCAAGTGGTAGGTACAAAGCTGAGGCTTGGTGGCAAGGGCAGGTATTCAGGCATGGGACAGCAGGGCCATGCAGCAGGACTGGGCAGCAGGAAGGCAGATGTTGGAGCATGGACTGTGGGGCAGTGGCAAGCATCTGGCTCTGGTGCTGCAGCTGCAGAGCCCGGTATATCACATGCTAGTAGGGCTTTCCAAAAACATGTGTCTATGGCAGAGGATGATTTGGTCTTGCTTGATCTTCCTAGATCTACCTTTGGATCAGGGCACAGTGGGGCACTATAGAAGGGCAGAGTCTGATAATGTTGACAGGGGTCCCGGCACTTGCAGTAATATTGGTGTGAAATGAGCCTGGATATTGCTCTGTGACAGATCTCTGCTATACCAGTTATTGGCCTAGGAAGCCTACCTCTTGCTGCTGACCCCCACAGAGGAAGATATGCTGGAGTCACCCTGCGTTAGGAGCTGTATTTTCAGAGCTCTGGGTCTTCTGGGCAGATGAGACAGGCCTACACATTTTGTTTGCTTATTAAGTACATTACCCAAGGGTTGCTCATCAGGGTGTGGATTTCAGATAATGTTTTGCAAGATCTGATGTCTCAGAGATATTTATGTGAAGTTCTGCTTGTGTCAGCTGTACTTTGTCTTTTTTTCTTCTTTTCCCTATCCAATCCCCAAGATGGATGTATCTGCCTCAGAGCAGTCAGTAGGACTGTTTTTTCTCACAGCACTCTTGTTGTTACATGCACAACAGGGTCTGAGGTGAATAGACAGCTCTAACATACATATTTTAAATCAAGCTCTACTCAATCCAGAGCAGCTCAGATAGAAGCTGATGATGATCAGTCCAATCAGCCATATCCAAGCAGAGTTTGAATGGAAAGAGGTGCAAGAAAAGGGCTACCAGAATTGTCAGGGGAGATTAAGCTAGAAAAAGATAGATTTGAACTGGATATTAGAAGAAAGTTCTTTAATATGAGGGTGATAGATCACTGGAATGGGCTGCCCAGCGAGGTGGTGGAGGCGCCATCCCTGGAGTCATTCAAGGTCAGACTTGATGGGGCTCTGAGCAGCCTGACCTAGGTAGAGATGTCCCTACTTGTGTAGGGAGGTTGGATCGGATGACCTCTAGAGGTCCCTTCCAGTCTAAAACATTCTATGATTCTATGATTCATTAAGAGAGCTGAGCAGAAGCTGAGAGGTGATAGGATAGCTTTTTCTAAATATCCCTGGAGGAAGGGGAATATTGCAGAATGAAAAGAGCTATTCAAACTGGAAGATAGCTTTGGCACAAGAATGAATGGTTATAAATTGTCCATAAACAGGTCAAGGATGGAAATTGCATTTTTAATCACTGGAGTTTTGTAGCCTCTGGTCAGACAATTCAAGTCCAGAGCAGCAGAACACTGTTAAAGGCGACAGAAATGCCCACAATGAGTATCTGGGACCAGTAATACTGTGAGCAGTGGGATGAGGCAAAGCACCTAATCTCACAGCCTGCATGATTAAGAATATCCCTTCTGCCCTTAATTCATCCCAACAATTTAAATTCAAGGAAGTCAGGAGAAGGACATGAAGCTCTCCTAAGTTGGTTGTGGAAAAAAGCAACAATCCTCAAACATTATAAATGAAACTAATCTCCGGAAAATGGCGTGCACTAACAACTCCTTTATCACAAGGCAGAACTGAAGGAGGTTGTGACCATCTGCTCTTCATACCCATGGGAGCATGAAGAAGCATGAGATGCAGACATTTCCCCAGTGGGCACTGTTGTACCAAAAAACACCACCTGAGCCACGTGAGACGATCAGGCACCTTCCACTCAGTTTTAAAGCCAAACAGAAACAGCTCTGAAAAATCTACACATGAAGTGGAAAGCAGGTAACTCTCACTCCCTTATTCATGGTGCAAAGTCCTTGAAACAGAAAACAGCTGTGAGATATCCACAATAACACTGACAGACACGGTCGTTGTTTGCCAAGTTGCCTACAGGTTAGCAGAGTGTGGCCACATCACTGAGACCTTGATCAGCCAGAGCCTGAGGTCAGACCTGCCTCACCTATGCTTTAAAATAGGCACACCAAAATGCCTCTGATATCTGGGGAGATCACTCACCATGAGGCAAAATAATAAACTAGAACCAGGCAAACAGTTCCTGTCTGTAAACAAAAGACAACAACAGCAAGAAAAAAACAAAATTGCTAGAAGAAAAATGCTGAATAAGTAAGACTAGAAAGCATATCTCACCGGCCCATTCTGTCCTTATAGAGGAACTATCCTGTTTCTGTCCATCAGCTTTTAAGTCCGTACAGTCCCCTAAGAAGATCCCCTTCTTTTCATCATCTCTGAGGCTGAACTATGGGTCTACTCTTCCCTGAAGTCTCCTGGTCCACCCACATGCTGTGGGTTCCCTGTTTGCAGGCTCTCCCCACTTCTCTCTGCCTTAACCCCATGCATCTCCCAGCTGAGCCACCTCTTCCCATCCCCAGGCATGGAAACTTGGCCTGTTCAGCCAGGCTAAGTAAATAGACACTCCTCTCTGCTGCCCTGCAATGCCTTTTTTAATAAAATATGTAGTACATGGTGTCCACAGATAGGTGTGAACATTCCTAACCTGCTCATCACTCATGTTCACTAACATAAGGACTTCATCCTCAGGCACATAATCTTCCTAAATCAAAGAAACTTAAAGGGTAATGTCAAATAATACAACTTCAGATCTGGAACTTGTTTGGCATCTGTTGTGTTTAAATATTTTTTTCTTCATAGTTACATTCAGAATTTTAGAATTAACTATTCTTGCAAAGTCTTTTTTTATCCCAAGAATAAGCTTACATGAAGATATTCATTACTGCTTCCAATTGCTCTGCCAACTGCTCTCGAATTTGTCTTCATTCTTTGTAAATATTTGAAGGGCAGCTATCTCTTTGTAAACAAAACACTAGGCTTTCCCTGTTTGCCTTGGCTAGGATAACTGCGTTTATGACTGTAGCTAAACTTCTGCTTTATGACTGTAAAGTACCCTCAATATTCTTCTGCTGATAAACACATTTTTTTGTACTGGGAAGGACAACAGAAAGACAATGCCAAAAAAACACGCCACTCCAAAGTAACATCTTTTGCAATATTCCTTAAGTTTCTTATCACTTTTGCATTACTTCCATTCCTTACTATGCCAAAAAACAACTCTGTGTAATTCTGAAGTTGGCCAGGGTTGTACCTGAAAGGTCACAATATGTCTTACCAAATTGAGGTGATGACCCTTGATTTATAGCCTCCCATCCACATTCCAGAGAGACTTGCACAACATGGAATCTGTCTTGAAAGCTGAGTTTGAAAGCTTATGTGTGTTCTTCCTCCATTCCACAGACCCTGACTATACCCTGGCTGCTCCAGCAGCTATTGTGGTCAAACAGAAATCATAATGCTACTTGCAACACTGCTGTGCAGTGACCATTGTCTGCAGACAACTAACAAAATCTGCTTCATCAAATCACCCTAAATCCAACCATGAGTCAAAACCACGGCTTTGCCCCAGTTACCTTGTCATGTGGCACAAGGGACTGAGCACCACAGACTGTGTCAGAGCAAAGTCCTCATGCAGACCAGGTTGATGGATTTGCTCTGCCCTCTGGGAAAAGCACAGCCTTTGCCTGTGACAGTGAGGAACATGGGAGACCTGGATGGTGTGCCTATGTTTGGGTTTTCAGGGGAGGGAAGTTCCCAATTTTGGGCTGCTGCATTGCAAACTGTGCTAAGTCTCACAGCTCCAGTCCTTGCAGTCACCCTGCACTCCTTCAGCTGCAGTCACTTGGGCTGTGTGGGCAAGCTGGTGTCTGAAAATTATTAGAAGTTGTGTGAAACGTCCTCAAATACTGTAGGATATCTACTGTGAGCTACAAAATGCAACTGTTTCATCCACTTGCCTCCACATTTACCATGTTGCAGGTGTTCAGGAAAACATCCACCATTCTGGCATGTCTTCTCTGTAAGGAACTCATGGGACTCTGCTGCTCTTTGTAGCAAAAATATTAAATGTTAAAAGCTTGACTGTATTAATTTTGGCTGTTTCTATGATCTTGGAAAACAAAATTCAGTACCCCATTAGTCCTAAAAAATATAATGAAATATATGAATTGACAGTGGTTCAGTATTATTGGACAGAGTTGTAGCGATGGGCACATCACAAAAGTTCTTTAATGATATCTCTCTGTGCATCTCTCTATATATCCATGGATAAGATCATAACAAGAGCATTGGTGACAGATTCATGTTCGTTCACATGAGCTCTTGTCAGCCTCCAAAATAAGATAACTACTGTAGCTACATACAGGGTTCTGCTGAAGTATCAACAAAACCTGGCTGACTTTTATGAAGAACAACATATCTACAGAGAGTGGAACCCAGTTTATCTTCAGATGCTGACTCAGTAAGATATAGGGCATCTATATGTTATTTACATGTTTAACAGCTGAGTATTTCAGGGCTGTTGTGTGGATGGGTGATAACCTTAGGAAAAGGAAGGTCACCTTTAACAGTGTTCTGCTGCTCTGGACTTGGATTGGCTGATCAGAGGCTACCAAACATTAGTGTTTCAAATGGACCTGCTATTTTCAGGCAGTAAAGCGCCTATCAGTCTTCTTTGCATTTACCCTGCCTGCCACCTTCATCAAATTCAGTAGCATCTGCAGTCACCACCCACTGTGTTCTGTAACCACTTCTTGGGCAGCGTTCCACTGAAAAAGCTGAACAAAAAATGTCGTTATAAATATTTTTAAAGGGAAAAAGTAGAGCATATGCAAAGAGAGATGTGGAGAGAATTTTATTTTCATTTAAACACTGTAATTGTAATTAATTTGTAAGTGTCCAGAATGGTCAACATTAGGACCTAGTTTTGAATGGAAAGACCTTTAATTAACAGTTCTGGATTTACTTTTCCAAGTTCCACTCAATCTTTTCTAGCAACTGAACACATAGGAGTTAAAGAAAAAAAACTCATACGCTGTACGGCAGTCATTAAATTTTATTATAGGAGTTTTGAGTCGTTACCATCTAGGGAAGGGGAGAAGCTTAATCTAAGAACTGAAATTAATTTGTTTTATATTATCCTTCAAACTGGAAAACTACTTTGGAGTACCAAGATTATTATCACATTGCCAGAGCACATATAAATGTCACTTTCTTAAAGTCAAAGTTGGAACTGGAAACCACAAAAATCCAATATTGTTACCACAACTCTTATTACAGCCACATATCTTTATATTCTAGCTCTTACTGCTATACCATTAGTTTGTTACTTCCTAAACATCTGCTGTGTGTTCAAGATACAAAAGAAGATGAGGTGTCTGCCTTGGGAGCGCTATATGTTTAGACAGATAATAAATCACATTGGGAATAGAGAGGAAGCATATTTAGGTCTTGTGATGAGGGAAAAGACTGCCCTGCTGTATTTTAGCCACTCTGTTATAACCCACTGGTATGAACACTATTTTGGAATAAAAGTTAACAGGAGGAGTTATTCCAGAATGCCTTTGAGAAATGGTTATTAGTAAATAGGCAGCCTGTCAGTTCACTTCTACAAGCTGTCTCTCGGTGTCTGTGTATATCCATGTGTATATGGAAGGAGAATGAGACTTCTTTATTGACTGAGGACATCCAGAGAGAGTAAGAACTGAAACTGGGACACAAAACCTGAACTGGAAAGGCCATTAATACTCTGTGTGTTCTTTAGTGGAAAGTTGATACACGAATATTTTTAATTCCTATACCAAATATCAAGGCTTATATAATGACAGGAGATTTAAAATAATATTTTGAGCCTGAAGCGTGGAAATGTCACAAGGGCTTTAAAAATGCTGCTCCTTGTTGCGGGACAGGTAACAGTTAAATGCTTTTTTCACGTAGTGATTAAGACTTCTCTCTGTCACCCATTTTTACATAATCCTAGTGCTACACAGTGGTGGGCTGCTAGCACAGAAGCACGTATCATCATTGCTACAATGCTGGGAGTGTGATTCTGAAGTGTGTGGGAAGAAGTGCGATGGAGAGAGGATCACACAGACAAACTGAAGAAAGCGGCACAGGGGGGCAGAGATGGGCCAAGGCCACCAGCACCCCAGAATCTCAAAGTGTGCTGGTGAAACCCATCCTGACTTCTGCAGCATGGGAAGGAGGAGATGATGCTTCAAAGGGCACGTCTTCAGGGTTAAGGTCTGCTTTTAATAACAGCCACTTTGTCAAGCAAAAAGGAAAGTGAATTGCAAGTAATTTGCATTAGGCTGGAGTTAGGAGAAAACCTACCCAGATGGAGTTATATAAGGCTTGGGGTTTTTTCAGATAACTTCCCAGCTCCAGAAAAAAAATATTATTTGCAAAGGTCTTACTAGTTCTCAGTATTAAGTAGAGGGTTTCAGATCCCTGGACCACAGTGCCCCACAGCCCATGTATCTCCGAGGAGTGCTGCCTCACATCCCAAATTAATGGAGAGGGATGGGAATGGATGACTGTTCCACCCGCTCCAGGTGTCACATACTTTAGCTGTGCAACAGCCCCTGCACAGGACCCATAGCAGTTCATTGCTCTCACTTAGTAGCAGAGGGGCTGATCTGCCTTGAGGCAAAGGTCTCCTCCTGTGTGTCACCTGCTATTTGCAATGCCCAGAAGCACATCAAGGTCCATCATCATAAAACTTCAACACATCCATCAGAGAGATTCACAGTAACACATTTCCTGTGATGAGGAAGGAGGTCCTTCTGCCTGTACCCATACCCATACCCATGCCCATGCCCCTGCCGATGCCTACACCCACACCCATACCCATGTCCTTCCTCCACTCCCCCAGCTATGCTGCACATCTGTTTCAGGCTCCAGAAGGAAAACGCTTCATCTGTGAGGGTGTTGTTATCATAGCACTGAAAAACTTTTGAGCTGGCAGAGTAGCTATGCGGTAGTCCTCACTTCCCACCTTTCTAAAATTCTCCATCATTTTTTCTTTCTACCTTAGAGCCAAAGTGTGCCTGGTTTCTCTATGAGACCCTGTGAGAAAGGAAGTCACCACCAAGGCAAGCAGGTCTGCCCCCTTCCTGGCATGAGTTCTGGTGAAGTGAGCATGGTCCACAGCCCATATGTCCATCTCAGTACCTTATGTATGGAAACTCTTTCTCCCCTCTGTGCTCTGATGCAGGAAGAGCTACCACTCAGCTCCCTCTTCTCCTATGTGCAACCCATATAAGGCAGCTTTCCAGTGGAGCTGAGGAGACCCACCAGCAGCACTGCAGAGAGAGATGTGACCAAGGAACACTTTAAATCTGGAGCTAAAGCTGACTTCCAGGGGCTTCTGTTGCTGTGTATGGTGTATTCAGCAGACTTCAAACCACCACAGGAACTTTGGCAGCTGTTTATCATGCCTGCTTCTCATGCTGGCTTTTTGGAGGCTGAATAATACCATAAATTCAAGGAAGGCAATTTGAAATTCTTAAAATGCTATGCCATAAAATGTAAACACTATTAACATTTGCCTTATCAAACTACAGTTTTTGCTATGCATGTCCAAGCATTTGGAGACCTGGTTCTGTCTAATGTCATGAAATTCTTACTATGGAAATTGCTGGACTGAGGAGTGTCTCTCTGTAAGTTGTATGAGATGTCTCTGTCAGGAACAACAGCAGGTCCTTGAGCTCAGCAGCTGCTTACTGAAAGTGGATCACCTTGGGAAAATCAAGTGGAAGAAGGGAGGAGACATAAAGGAAACAGAAAAACTTCTGAGAGCAAAATGAAGAGATGCAAGGACAGGGTGAGAGTAGGAGAGGAAAGTAGGGAGACTGGGACAGAAGCTGGTAGCACAGAAAAGAGAGCAGAGAAGGCAAATCATTATCTGCTTGTGTACCTACCCTGAGACAGAGGGGCTTCCAAGCAAAGAGCAAGCTGCATCTGTGGGGCACTGCACTAGGAAGGGTGTCTTGTGTCTTGCTGTAGGTGCTCAATATGCTCTATTTCCCCAGAAAAGCAACCTCCAGAGGTTCAGAAGCTCTTCATGAAGCTGTTTCATCTGCTTACAATTAGTCTGACTGCAAAATCTGCTTGAGTGGGGATTTGTCTTTCTTTGTTATCCTTTTACCTTCTTTTAGGACTGAACTTTCAGGAGGGGAGGAAATCAGGAAAAAACAAAGGGTCATTAATCTTGATGATACCCTATTCAAGGTAAAGAGAGAATGTGGTCTGGGAGTCACCTGGACCCCTCTACACAGGTAGAAGTTGCATGTACTGCATCAGTCTAGAGCTGATTTATGTTCCTGGATCCGAGGCTTACAATTTTTTTCTCTGTTCATGGCAACATCCTCAAAAAAAGAGAGAAAATTAGTATTTATACTTTCTTATGTGAAAAATTCTCTCTGGCTCTTTAGCCAGTACTACAAGCAATGGTAACTCCAGAGAGGTGCCAAGCACACCACACACAGGACAAGTCTGCAAGCAAGCATGCTGTGTTAGCTGTCAAGCTCCAACAGCAGCAACCTGGCCCTCCAGGTCAAGCCTAAACCTCCTTTATTAGCCCTAGCTTTGGCTTGTTTTGAAAATATAAAAATCTCTCTTGATCCAGAGGCTTGGATCTAAGTGTGCTTTCATCTGTAGACATCATAGTAAGAGTTCACACATTAGTATGACTTTAAAGAAAAGCTCTCACTTAGGTCTGTTTCCTATGCATTAATTATAACTGGAATTCATTTCTTTGCTAAGCTTCAAGCTACATTTCAAACAATAAAGGTTTGTAGGTAAGTAGAGAAAACCATTACCAAAGCCAGGAGCTACAGAATGTGCAGCCTTTTTTTTATATATGGAGTGGGCCATGTGTGGGCAAGTCACACAGTTGGAGCATAAGCACCTGAACTGTTCAGGAAAAGGAAAAATTGCAGGTTTACTAAGAAAAAGAGAGAGAAGAAAAGGCCTACGGGTTTTGAGTGGAGCTCTATTTTCTCCCTGTTCCTCCTGTGCCAGGTGTGCTCTGGGTGGAAGGACGGAGGAGTCAGTGGCACTGCGCAACCTGTGTTGTCTTTCAGCCTCTGTCCTCAGTGCACCTCTGTCACTCCCTGAAGAAGTCATGGGAGGAGGATGCTGGGAAGTAAAGACCAAGTCTGAAGATACAGAGAATTAATAGAACAGGAAAATCCTGGAAAGCATGAGGTGAATACTTAATAAAAATCACAGAGTTGCCTCCCACTCTCAGCAACTGTGTCTCATGTTGCATTGTCTTCAATCATTACTCAGGAGCTAAGACATGCAGTAATCTACTTCTTCAGTTTCATTTAGGTTTTACATGACAGAGTCATATCAAAATAGAACTACCAGGACTGCAAAACAAACACTTAATTGAAGTTGAGTGTTTCTAATTAAATCCAGTAGGAAGAACACATTACAATGAATGTCATTTCCAATAGTGTCCCTAGAAATGACAAAACAAAGCCACTATGAGAAGCACAGCCCACAGAGCACCACCACACATGTTCACATGGTGGTTTCCCTGAGAAACATCTCCAGAAGCTGCTGGCAGACCATGTACATTGTGGCCTCCTGGAACAGCATCCCTGAGCTGCCACTGCAGTGTGGTGGCAACCGTCACAGCCAGCAGTGTTTTTCAAGAGAAACTGTATAAGGCAGAAGAGGAAGAAAGGGAAAACAATCTGAAGATGTCTTGCATCTCCATTTGAATTAATCAACAATATCTGCATGTCAGTGGGAATCAAGTCTGACCCTTGTTAACTGGAGGCATTATGTTAAAAGTGGCAGGGAACAGCAGTTAAGGTTACCTGAGTGTCCCTGTGCGAGTGCTTGTTCACCAGTTGTGCTTTGCTTTCTGAAATGTTGACCTGTACTTTACAGACACATGGGGAACAAAAGTTTATCTTGCATGAAAACTTCAGGCAAGGAAGTCAAGGGTTAGGTCTGGGCCAGCCACTAGGTGAGTGACAGATGCTTTCCATTAACCCCTCTCCCTTCCCCAAGGAGAAGAGAAAGGGAATAAAGGAGAGGGAGTTATGGATTGGGAAAGAAAACTAAAACTGCTTTAGTGAAAATAATAATAAAATTTAATATATAAAAATATATACAAAACCAATATTGAACCCAACCCTCCCGATGGCAATTACATCACCACTGATGCTGTGGAGCAGGCACTGGGGAAGTCCCAGACCGGACTCAATGGCAGACAGGAACCGGATTCAGGAGCTGGATTCTGGAACTGAATTCAGGAACACACAGATTGGGATCAAAGGTAGAATGGACAAAGTCTTCCTCAGACACTGACCATTGAAGAAGAAACCTTGATACTTGTGATCCCTCAGCTTTATACTGAATATGACATATATGGAATGGAATGTCTCATTGGTCAGTTTAGGGTCACCTGTCCTGTCTGCTCCTCCCTACAGGTCCAACCTCTTTCCACACCCCCAATGTGCCACACAAGATTTAGCAGTGACCTTGGGCCTTTCTACATACCAATCCTTGGTAGTAACTGTAAACATCAAGCATTATCACTGCTAGAAGCAGATACTGCAAAAATATGTCATTAACTTTAGAAAATGCAGTTACTTAGAAGAGTCTGGGCTGAAAAGTAAAATCACAGAAGAGAATTAGTTCTGTTCTAACTCAAAACAGGACAAAGGACAAGGAAATTATTTGCCCTTACAGAAATTACATGAACTTTTCTTTGTTTCATGACTCATTTGAATACCTCTAACACACCAGTTTCCTTAGGACCTGGGAGTCAGTAGGGTTTTAAAAATCAAGGAGCAAGGTATCATGAATGCCATTAAAAGTCTAGTTGTCTGAAAAGAAACAGTAGTATAACAGGATGGTCCCAAAACCTGCTTTCAAGTGGTGATTCTTGCTGCCTAACCTGACCACAGACTGGTCCCTGACAGCTCGTACCTGGCTGTGGCAGCCCCATGCACCAGGAGTGCATTGCACTGTCCACAACACCCACTTCCCAGGTTTAGTAAATTAAATACCTGCAGCCTGTACAAAGGAAGAATGCAAAAACATGAGTTAAACAAGCCTGTTCTAGTGCACTGAGCTGGAACCATATATACCTTATTCTTGGAAAATAAGAGTGTGTTCATAGACTAAAAGAGATGATCAGCTGCAGGGATGGGAATAAAGGAAAGCCTTTGGGAGATTCTTTCAGAAATCCTTCCAGAATACCTGAAATTCTATTTAAAAAAAAAAAAATCTGGTTCTGTTTGTGAGGAACCAATGGCTGAGACAGATGTAGAAGGAATGAGTTCATAGTAAGTAGCTGATAGCAACAGGGTGGTAATTTCTGTCTGAAACAGTCTAAATGCCCTCAGCCCCCAAATAGAGTCTCAACAGAGGACACTGGAAGCTTCCTCCCTCCCCAGCAAATCACAGATTTTGGAGGAAACCAGCCCAAGATGCCAGGTGCTCCTCTAGGATCGGGGGTGGTGTTAGGACACTTGTAATTATACGGAAACTTGTTTTGGGTAGTTTGAATTTCAGATGCTTTTTGTCCTCTCTCCCTATTGAATTTTTGTCTTTTTCACTGTATTCAGGAGACATGCTCCATCCTTTTCTCCTGGGCCAAGGCTTCTTCTGGTAGTAGCTGACAGAGCTTAGGTCTCAACTGCCCTGGCCAGAGCCATGGTGCAGAGCACTGCTAGTACTGATGGGAGGAACCAGCTGTCTTGAGCAATGCCATATTCAACATTTATCCCTAAGACTCGTGGACCAAGGTTGATCAGCTTATTCAGAATAATCTTCAAATATGAAAAACACAGTGGCAACAAGTTAGCTTCTTAATGTGTATTTTTTTTCATTCCTGGTGATGAGAAAGTAAAGGGATTTTAAAATGTTTGGAAGGAAGGTTTGCACTAGACAGCTAACAGTGAGGTACTGGACTCCACTGCCTGGGATGATGGTGGGATCCAGCACCGGAGGCTGGATTATCCTGCCAGGAACTGGCTTGACTATATAGTGTCAGGACTGACAGAAGTATAATTCATCCTGCCTTGGCCAACAGGAATGACTGGAGCAATCTCTTGAGGTCCCCAGAAGTCCTATTCTTCCATGCCTCACCATTGTTATATCCTTCTGTCCTTTTTGCCCCGTTAGAATAATGACAATTTGACTCACTGCAGTTCACCTTAAGTTTCTATATTTCTCCATGTTATTTCTGAATTGCACTAAAATCAAGCCTCTGCTGACCACAAATTTGTCAGCATACCAGTGGGACTTGATGACTCTGTACTGATTTATGCTGTATTTTTACTGAAGAAGAAACTTGCAGCAAGATATTTATAGGAAGTCCATATGTAGAATAATATTGTTATGCATTGGAAACAGATTGCAGTCCAGAGTAAAACCAAACACAGAGAAATAGTCTTTATGCATGTATCCTATAGCATAATCACCCACAAGCTGTCAAATGAGGCCAAATCCCTTTTTGGTTTTGGCAGTCAGGAGGCAGCAACACCATGCATCCCTACCAGGAAGACAGGATTTGATCCACAGTGGAGCCTGGGGACAGCATGGGATAAGCCTGGTTGGAACAGGGCTACTTTCAACAGTTGCCACAATCCATTCCCCAAAACATGCTGACCCATGATCTTTATCAGCCATGGAAAATCTAGGGGAGTAGTAATGCATTTTGGCATCCCCCCTGCATGCCCTCACAGACTCACAGAATGGTTGAGGTGGGAAGGAACGTCTGGAGGTCGTCTGGTCCAGAAACCCTGTTCACCCAGGGGCACCCACACCAGGCTGCCCTGCATCTTGTCCAGCATAGAAACATGCACCATGTTTCTATGTCTTTATTAATAAAACATAGCTTTTTGTTAAGTTAGAGTAAGATGCAAAACCAATGAAAACATCTAGGGAAGACATGTGATGATGAAGATTTAACAAGATTAAAGACAAAATGCCATAAATACTTTTTCTTACCCTGGTCATATGGAAGACAGCAGCAAACATCTGATAGGGTGAAAATTGAGCAAAAAAGGCATAGACACATGTGCAAATACATAAAGTATAAAGAAGGTGTAACATTCAAAACTGACTTTCATTAAGCAGCAACTGAAAACACCATTGATGCAACAACTGCAAGAGTTTGGCCTTGGTTTTCTTCAAATGGATTTGGCCACTCTCTGATCATTACTTTGCTCTGGACTTCTCTCAGACCAACAGGCTAAAGTTTTATTCGGAAATCAAAAGAACATCAAGGCACTTTCCTGAGGCATGGCTTGTGCTCATTGTCCGGGATGTTAAATTGTTTTAAGAGTCCCTAGCAGGCTCTTGGCCCAGGCCAAGTGATGCTTTCCCAAGCAAGCCCCACAACAACAGTTAGTGCTGTTGTGTCAGGAGCTGTGGATACAGCCCTTCAGCAGGGGTGAGATGCTAATAGTGCAGATCAGGGCTGTCCCATGTCACTTAATCTCAGCGTAGATAACAGTCATGGGCACATTAATTTACTAGTGTAAATGTGGCCTGAAAGTCTAAGCTGGAGTGGGTGAGCTTCACAAAGACAGCAGGACTTCTACAGCAACACAACAAAAACATTAATGACAGGGACAAGAAAGGTGGGAATTTGAGTGTTTACTTATCCTGAGTAGTTAATCACAGCACCTTTCTAGAAAATCGAATATGGCTTTGAAGGCAAAAGACTTCATGCAGTAAGTAGGTTTTGTGGGACATCAAGTGAAGGAAACCTTAAAGCGTTCAAAAAACTTGTTCTTTATGCCACAAAGACCTGGTGTGCAAATTATTTACTTTATGCTGATGTATTTGAAGAGGTTCCCAGTGACCACTGGAAAGGGCTGTTAGCAGACTCCACAGGGTAGCAGTGTACCTTGGCTCTCAGCTAAGCAGCTCCAGCTTCACACCACCACCCTGCAGCATCACTGACTGGTCTGTGCTGTATGTGCACAAGCCACTGATGTACCCAAAACCAAAATTTGACTCACTGTGTAGTTTCTTTTAGGAAGTAAAAAACCGCTCTTAATGAAAATTTAATGTTCCATGACTCACAACTCCATTGAAGTTTATAGAAATCTTTATGGTGGTGACATTTATTAGCAAAGTAGCAGGTACAACCTTGGTTATTTAGAGCTAGCTAGAATTATCTTAATGAGGTCTCTCGGTTATTTAGAGCCAGTTAGAATTATCTTAATGAGTCCTCTTGTTAGGAGTTCTCGATTAATCTTATCTTCTCTATACAACAAGAGCAGTTCACACTTACAGTCCAAAATAGGTCTCAAGCAACCCACAAATTCCAATTATAGACTTTATGGGTTTGGACATTGCCTTGAGACTAAGCTATTGAATATTTTATTAGCAAATTGCAGTGATAACTCTACAACTGTGTTCAAAATTATTTCCTTTTCTGTATTTCTTTCCCACCACGTTATTTCCTTCAAAATACAAGGTGTAATTTTCTCTCCTCTTTCACAGTGTATTATTCTAGTTCAAGACTGTTTACTTTCCCTTTTGTCTATTTGCGCCTCAGAAAACTGCTGAAAACACACCCTCACACACGTTTTTGGTTTTTTTCCAGATGGTAATTGACAGAGAATAGCTTTAATTTAATACAACCACAGATTTATTAGTTTTGGGCAAGACAGCATTAGCAGTGACATGTTTTCATCCAGTAGGGCTGTTACAGACCCAGTGGAAACCTGAGGAAAGGGAAGCCCAGATTTAATCTTATGAAATTGTGTCTAAGACCCTCCTTAGTGAACCTGTCTAAGTTTTCTGCAGGGAACTCACACTCAGACCAACACTAAACTGTTGAATTGTATCTCTGGACACTCCTAAAGAACCTGCATATTTTACCCAAGATGTTACATTTCAACTAACACAATTTTACTTAAAAATACCCTTTTTTTTCAGTCTGTTAATAAGTATTTCAGAAACAGGTGAAAGGAATAATATAAATAAACATTTTTGCTCAGGTTAACTAAAATTTTTTCCTTTTGGCTATGTTCTTTACAAATAAGCAGAAATCCAGTGGCTTTTCAAGCAAGATGCTAAGGCAATTACTTCATACTTTGCCTGTCTCATGGTTTGTGCAATGTGTTTTTACACTAACCTCAAAAAAAAGGAACTCTTGGAAGATGAACAGTAACAACTTCAAAATTTGTTTCACATGAGTAGAGAATTTATTTGAAGTCTGATGAGAAATTACATTATGGATGTTAATGCAATTCCATCTTGTTATCCAGTACATACAGTTCTTCAAAACTTAATCAAATACAGGTATTGAATTTTAAAAAATGAATGTTATTTATTAACAACTAAATTTAGATCTTACTTTAAGTTACAGTGGCTTTGCTACCTTAAAACCCAC
Organism: Brachypteracias leptosomus; assembly: GCA_013401335.1. NCBI lineage: Eukaryota > Metazoa > Chordata > Aves > Coraciiformes > Brachypteraciidae > Brachypteracias > Brachypteracias leptosomus. The sequence continues at coordinate 59,479 of VYZX01010349.1, forward strand.
CATGAAAAGAACTATAGCTCTTTGATGCACTTTATTTTCTTTTACCATAATATATTTTCACATGGCTTGGTCTGTGTAAATGGTAATGAGGATAACCCTAAAAGCAGAACTAAACTGTCTTGTCCCCTAGTTTCTCATTGTTGGAGACTCCTGTTGGTCAACAACTTCCACTTACCTGAGACCCTTTTCAATTTACCAAAGTAAATACAGTCCTGCAAACTTCCCAACAACGTCAGAACCTCTGTTCCTGCCCATGGTGCATTCCCAGTGCTCGCTTTCAGGTAGCAGAATTAGGAGGAGGGAATGGGACTGGGAAGGAAAAAAGACATGCAGAGGTAGGAAAGACATTGTTTGGAAAAAGGATATTTTGGAGGAAAAGAAGGCATGCTGAAACTGTGGTAACAACCCTCTGAGAATCCAAATACATAACTACAATATTATGACCCTGTAGTAACGCATGTAATCTTTTAAAAAAGCCTTGGATTGAATTTAAATAATTGAATGGAAGCTCCACATGGAAGAAATAAAGCTCTTCCAGTAACATCCCCAGCATCCATGGCCTTCTCCCCCAGCTTACACTGGTGTAGAAAGAAGTAGTCAGATTCTAGCTGATGTCACTTATATGCATTTTATTCTCCTTCTATAGCATATTAACATCTCCGCCTTCCAAGGGGGTGGGAGGAGTTGGAGCTTTTTTCCTTAGATGGACATGACTGTTTGAAATAGGGGTAGCTAATCCATCACATGCAAAGAATGCTCCAGCTCCCCTCCCAGCCCCAAAGGAGAACACAGAAGCCATGGCAGCCACTGTGCTAAAATATGGGGAAGGAGATCAAGAAGAGCTGTTTCTAACACCACAGTGTGATACATACATAGCACATGAAAAGAGCAGATACATGGTGGGCTTGCTGGTGCTGAAGTACATGCAACCTGAAAATAAGTTCCCTGAGCAATTCTCACCATGCAGAGGTAAATCCCAAGCAGAAGGTCTGACAGACCAGATAAGGCAGATATGACAGAGCTAATGAATTGAGATGTGCAGCACGTAACTGGAGGGAGAGGCATAGCCAAGAGATTTCATGGTGCTTTTTTAATCTTTCTTTCTTGAAAAGCAACCTTTGCTTTGCATAGCAGAGAGAACAAACCCATCTCCTGAGCAATCAGCTACCTCCCAAGTAAAGCCATGAGATACATATAGTAGAGACTTATTCCAGGTACAATTCCCTGAGAGACTTGAGACTGCATTCAAGATCTGGTGATCCTTAGATGTGATCTGCAGCAGGGGATCTATCAAGTGGTTGCTGAAAGCTCAACTGTGACAGCCTGGGAATCATCATCATGAAACATTTTTGTTTCTAGAGGTTCTTCATCACGAACCAATAGATTTTAACACCAGATTTTAACATCATCTGCTCTGATTTCCAGTATGACTTAGGACCAAAACTGCACATAGGAGATCTCAAATCAATTTGATTATCTTGTGGCTAAACCCAAGTTGTTCCCCAGGAAGCCACCCTCACAGGTTTAAAGACAAGATTTGGTGCTGAGCCAGTGCCAGACATATGGGACCTATATGCCCAAGTATATAAGGTATGAAACAACTTGAAGCACTGTCCTGCAGGTCTCTGCAGTGTTTAACCATCAGCATGCTCCCTGGCATGGGTATGGACACTGCTAGCCACACCAGCTCCTTCCCAGCTGATGCTCTGGTACAGTGCAGGGACCAGCACAGATCCTGCTCCCAGCAGAGACAGACAAATGCTTCCGTCACAGTTTGTGAGGGTGAAGGAGAGAAGACTGTAGCCGTATGGGCACAAGCCATGTTACCTCATGCCCACAGAAGAGTAGGAGACTGAACATGCTAAACAAATTATGGCAATGCAATGGCTACAGAGCAAACACAGATGTAGTTACCTGTTATATTTAACACTTACAGCTCCCACTTGACAGTGTGCTTGAGAAACTCATGATTCAGTTCTGGAGCTTTTAACACAGAATGGCAAAAGTTCACCTAGAGGACCCCAAGGACTCTAAGCTGCAAAACCACAAGTTTCTTCTTTTGTCTGGCTTCAGTGTTGAACACGGGTCTTTGGACAAACCCAGGAGATTTATAGAGTTGAACTTGCTGTGCATTCACCAGCATCCTGATCTTCATCATGTTTTTGGAGGATTCCTTAGCTTGGGGCTAGAGTTCTAGTACATCACATATTGTCTGGGGCTACAGTCTAGATGTTACCCAGAAGTCCGGGAGAAGAATATTGTGTATCCCAAGGGAACACAACTTAATGAAGTGCAATCTTCTTCTGATTTCTTCACATTTCAAGGGCCATGAATTTCATTATCAATGGATGTAATTTATAGCAAGAGCCTAAATTTGTGTGGCTGGCACTCTGTGGAAGAGAGCTGTATGGATGTGAGGAAGGTATAAATTAAAGTAGGTCACATCCAGATTATTCTAATTTACCTCTTCCAGTGCTTGCAGGATTGGCTTCTACTGGAGCTTCTGCCTCAAGCACCCCAGCCCATAACTTACACAAATTAGGCTCCTAATGCAAGATTCATGTTAATAAGTAGGTACAAATAACAAATGCAGTTTGAGTTTATTACTGTACAACTCTGCCCATCAGAGATGGTCCATCCTACCTTATAGCCCAGCACCCCTGTGAAATGGAAAGTAGTGCATAAAATGCTCCAGTGCAATAGCACCAGCATCCATCTGCTTCCTCAGTGGACTGTCTCTGGGCAGAACGTGAGTGCTTTTCTTTAAGGGAATAATTCAGTGGCCCCAAATCAAGAAGGGGATGGCCAGCACCCACACTAGGGACCATCAGGATGAAGGGCTGTTTTCCATCCAGGGCTGCTCAAGGGGATGATTGGAAGTAAGGAGACGCCAGGTTTCTTGGTGTTATTTCCCTCCCATGAGCACAACTCATCACTGACTGTGCCAGCCCCTGAGCAGGAGGAGCTGCCAGCACCCCAGAGCAGCTGGTGGCCACCTCCATGTGGGAGGGTGTCGCATCATGCAGGCCAACATCCCTGGGAAAAATAACCTGTCAATCACTAACAGAGAGACAGAGGAGATGCTTCTACTACGTAGGAGTAGATGCCAAAGAACAGCTGAGCAGGAGGCTGGGGTTTATTTTTAATTTTGTGAAGTAAACTTGCCTTCCACATCCTCACATTCTTCCTTTCACAGCACATGTACATAGAAAGACAGCTAATGGCACACACAGGGTCTCAGCAAATTAAGCCACAGTACAGAGCTGCTGCAAATCCCACTGCTTGCTGTAGCTGTCTCACAGATGCAGCTGCGCTTCCCAGAGGCAACATCTTACAGCCCTCTAGAAACACACCAGGGTAAGCACAAGTAATGGAGCCCACTGGGTAACCACAGCACAAGCCTGAGCTGCTTGGCTCTGTTTGCAGGTTTGTGCAGGCAACTACGTTCATGCACAATGTCCTGTTGATTGAAAGCATAGTCCCAGACCACTGCGTGTTTGGCCACAGAGGAAAACTTTGAGATGCAAAAACTCTTCTCAGGTGGAATCATGTTTCACTCCTGGAAAGTTTATTGGCTAGCCTACAAGGGCTCTTAAATACAGTTTATGAGCTTGTAAATGCTCCCTGCCATGGAATGGCCCCAGGAGACGAGAATAATGTGTCTGAGATTTACCACAAGCCTTTTAACTGAAGGAGCACTGGGCTATGGTGCAGGCTGCTCCGGGGGGGCTGTAGGGAAGGGTAGCTGTGAGCGCAGGGAGACTGAACTCCTTCCTACAAACATCACCAGCTGCCTCCAGACCAAACCTGCCATGGTTGCACTCGTGCCAGAGGAGTTGGTAGCTGGCCTGTCCCGCAGAGATGGACACAAACCTGAAGGCATTTGCTGCCCCTGAACCAAAATCTCTCACTCTCTCATGGTCTTACATTCTTGCCTTTCACTGCAAGAACCAGCCAGTTGTGATAAAATTAGGGCAGCTGCTGCTGACAATTAATTAGCTTCAGATAAGGTCTTCAGTGCTGCCATGGGGAAATAAATTAATGCTGTTTAAGCCAGCACTGCAAAGCCCCCCAGCAATCTCTGCCAGCTCTTGCTCTGACAGCAGGCACCAGGCTGTGAAGGAAGGGGCTCTGCTTGCAGGGCTGGGTCCCCACCAGCCCAGCCCAGCTCAGCCCAGCCTTGTGCTGGGGCCAGCATGCTGCAACTTCATGGATTTCTGGTCTGGGTTTTTTCTTTTAAAAAGGTGGTTTTTCTAGTGTAGTCTGAAACACCGCTGGCCCTCAGGAAAGGTAAATACCTGCCTCGTATGGTACAAACCCCACCTCCATCCTAACCCATTTTCCACTTCACCTGGGTGTAGGAACTACTTTATGCAGAAAGAGCAAAGAATGAGACTTTATAGCTGCTCATCACACCAAAGCCACATTTCCAGCCTTACATCCATCAGACACTGACTGGGCCAAGTGCTTCCAGTGGCTCTGCATGATAGTCACCAATATCCTGGGTGAGGATCTGCCTTCCCATCTTTGAAGTCTCTGGAAAGTGCTCCTCACCCCAGCTGCAGCAATCCTTTTGCACAAGAAGCATTCGTGTTGAACTTCACTAATGTACATGCAAATGTGGTAAGCTTCAGGTTTTCAGCCCCACAATTAAGAGTAAATGTCTGGAAAAAAACTCTCTCTTGTAATCCTGGGCAAACGTTGGTCTTCTTGTATGGTTGATGTGAGAATAACCAGATCCTGTTAATTCGGACTTACATGCTCAGCAGTAAAAGGGAAATAACTTGGCAGTCTCAGCACTAAGGAAACAGAAGTGGCATCAGTTGCTCTTCTTTCCACCTGCTTTGGGCAAGACTATTGGAGCTTAAAATACACTCACCATGTTCTAATGCTGCCACTTACATCTATTGGATATGGGAAAGAGATTTGCTTATGCAGGTATCCTATCACAAAGTACAACAGCACCAAGTAACATGGAGGTTGATATTACAAGTGACAGAAGTTTTAACACATCTGTCAAGAACTTTGTTTTTTTTAAAGCACGTAAATCTAATGGGCCCAAGTGAATAAAACCAGACAGTGGGTGGCAGAGAAATCAAGACAGAATTAAAAATGCAATTAGTTTTTATTATACAGAGGAACTCCCATCCAGTGATTTTATGTTGCAGACAGACATTGTGATAGGCCATGTCCTAGCGTGAAGAGGTGTGTGTTTGTCTCAGCACGCAGTGTTTCCCCAGGAGCTTTGTCTGGCCTCAACAGCCTGTTGGGAGCTCTAAAACATCCTGTCTGTTGCAGATGCAGGATGTGCATCCCATGGTAGTGACCACTGCCTTATAGTGCAGAAGGACCATGCGAGGAAGGAGAAAGGCTCAGCAGCTCCTCACATCTCTGCTTGGCTACAGGGCTTGGGGCATCAGACGACTGCTGTCCTTTTGAAAGTTGCTCCAAAGGCAGGAGTTGTCCTCGCTCTGCCCTCAAACCTTCTTGGTGTGGGAGAAGATGGGAAAACATTTTTGGGCCCTACGCCCCACTTAGCTAACATGAGGAGTTAAGCAGAGTGGTCCCACTGTAAGGAAGGGACTTTTAACAACAGGAATCTCAGAGAAATGAACCAAGAAATGCTTTTTCCAAGGTGTTCATCCGAAAACATGGCACATACAGTAGTGGCTGTAGGATGGAGTAGCTACAGCCCCCTCTGTACATGGTCTCGTCAGCCTGTGCAGGGATAAGTAAAGAGGAGACAGAGGGTACTGCAAGGAGCAAGACAGCTCTGCCGGGGCTTATCATAACTCCCATCTCTGAAACAGGCTATGAATGCTATGAATGAGGTCATTCAATAAACACATTCATCTCTCCAGTCAGCCTAATAAGCTGTAATTTAACTCTATTTTCCTTTAACTTGAAAGAAAAAAGAAATCAATAACTGATAAGCAAGCCTCTTCTCATGTGGCAGAAACACCCACTATTACAGCTCTAAACTGGCACTCCTTTGCACCATGGGTGTTATCATGCCATGCTGACCTGGGACCCCACAACCAAGATCTGCACAGCCTTTACTTGCTAAATTCATTAACGGAAACTTCTCCATAGCTAGCAAGCCAGAAGGAATGCATGAGTTTAGATATATTTCAAGGAACCTGCCCTGCTTTCCTGGAGTCCTATTTAAAGTCCATTCTCCCCTACAGCCCCAGCAACCCAGATTTCCTCCTACCTGCAGAACTGAGATGTCCAAGAGAGAGGCAGGTGGTATAGGAGTTTCCATGCATCAAAAAGTGGCTGAGATGTCCCTGGACCCAGCTCTGGTCTGGAGGAGCTGCCCCACAGCTGTCACTCTCCTAAGGAAGACCCCATGTCCAGCTCCATGCCATAAGGAACAGGACACTTCAAAGCAAGTCTATGTTCAGAGAAAGTTAACCCAGTAGTAAATAAACCAGTAACATCCCACAGAAAAGCTTTTATGTGCTAGGCCCTAGTAATGAAACACTCAGTTTAGCAGACAATTGTGTTTCTTCCAAAGCTGCAAATGATCTCAGCAACAGGATCTAAAAGCCTTCTGCATTCTGTGTCCACCTGGGCTTGCCCATGTGCACTGGCCCTGCTTTGGGGAATGAGGGTCTCTCCACTGAGGGGGCCTGTGGCTCAGAGCAGAGGGATCTTGGTTTTCTGCTATTGCCACTGCCAAGTTCAGAGTGGCCACAGCCGTGCTGGGGCTGCAACTCTTGTGGCTCAGGCCTCCTCCAGCTCTGCTCCAGGCTCCTCTGGTTTAACACTGGCAGCAAAATTTCCCAGCACCAGTGATTTTCCTGGCCTCCAAAGCTGCTTCTGCTGTGACTTCCAGATTGTAGCAGTAGTATTATTATTCAGTACTATTATTGAATATTTATTTATAGTCAATATTTGTGCTGTTCACCACTGGGTTCAGTTCCCCAGAGTTGAGGTGATGTAGCCACCAGGAAAGCGAGCACAGGACACAAGTGACCACACGAGTCTGTGTATGATGATCATTTTTGTCGCACAAGTGGCAATGAGGAGTGAACCTGCTGTCACTCCCACTGTCACCGGCAAATATTTTCCCTGTCATACTTTCACTGCCCAAGGCATGTCACTCCCTTCAGGAGTCCCCAGCCCTTCCCTGAGTGGCCCTAGTCTCCTAGGAGGTGGCAGATGTGCCACCTCAATCTGCCTTCAATTAATCATTCAAAACTTCCTGTGCAAAGCAGCAAAACAGCCCATCCTGCTCTGGAGATGCCCCACAACAGAGGCCAGCAAAGGTGACCACCATCAGCATGCAATGGGCCCTGGATAGGCCATTTGGTAACAGACCTGCAGACATAGGGGTGAAGAGCCTGAACAACCCCCTACATGTAAGGCCACCAGCTGTAGAAAGGACTCTTGCATTTTCTTGTAAAACAACCTGAGCATAATCTATTCTGAACCATGTCTGTGGGCTAAGAACGAATGATGGACAGTCAAGCTTTTCCTGCAGCTCTCAAGTTCAAGTTAGCTTGCAGTGCCAGTGGCTTTAATCAGATGAGTAAAAACCATTTGCATGTTGAGATTTGTTCTTAACACTTCTCCTTGATCTGCCAACTGGCAAGAAAAAAAAATCCCACCAACTACTCTGCCATTCACCCAGCGCCTGCAGTGTGATTTTTGGAGCTTCCTCACTAAAAGGAATAATTTACGAATGACCTGAGACAGAACTTTGTTTAGGGGGGCTTGAAAGAGAGCCCCTGAAAAGCACACCAGCCACATGAGCGCATAGCCTGCTCCCAGCCTAGGCTGGGGTGAACAAACACGGTTCTTGTCAGCATCTGCCCCGTTTGTCAGCCCCGTGCTTCACCGCAGACCTTTCATCTGGCGCTGGGGCTGCGCACAGGGCTCTCTGCAGAGCTTAGCGAGAGCAGAGCCCAAGCCAGGCAGGACTTCAGCCTGAGCTGCAGCTGAAAGGTCACAGCATCACCACGCTAGCCATCACGCAGAGTGGGCAGAGAAGCAACCGTGCAGAGCTGCTTACAGTGTCCCAGCAGCTTCGTCTCTCTGTGTAGCCACCGAGTAGGAGTTGTGGAATGACATTTAGAAGGGTCTTTGAGCAGATCATATAGCAAGCCATCCAGCAGTCACTGTGCCCAGCACAGATTTATTCTGACATTCACTGGGTGCCAGAGGGACAGGAGCCAAAGTCGGTCCCTGCTGGTGAAGTCATGGAAGCATCCAAAATACCTTCTTTTCATCAGTCCAGTGATCTCTTTTCATTATCTGTTGGTGATGACTTTCTCTTGCCTCTGCAGTGAGAGGCATTCGCTAAAGAAAGAGGCACCACCAAGATCCAAAGGTAGCCTGTCCCCATGGCAGGAGTCAACACCTCATCCTTGGTGCCAGGCAGGTCCACACAGCTCACTGTGGCTTCTCTCGTCATACTACAAGCTTACTAAAGATGCTGTAGCAAAAAAAAAGGGATTGATGATACAGATTTGTCCTCGCAAACCCATCAGCAGCACACTAGAGCCAATGCAGTGGTGAATGGTGCAGGCAAAGCAACAACAGTTCCAGGGGAAGGATGTTTCCTGGGTAAACCCTTCAAGCAGATTTGGGAAGAAGGATCTGCAGTGCAGGAGCCCTCAGTCAGCAGAGCTCTGCAAGAAGTTGTGACACTGGCAGCACCACTGCCTGTCATAGAAATCTCAAGTCTGTCGCTCACAAATCCTCACAAATCCTTCTATTTCCTTAGAAGGGTCAAAATGCAACAGGGAATTCCTGAGGCTGTCCACAGGCTACACTCAACCAAAGACCAAAGTTACTGTTCTTCAAAGCAGGTAGGTGTGTTCCACACCAGCCAAACACAGCCATTCCTGAGATTTACCTGTATTTTAAGCTGAATAAACTTTAGCTTCAGATTTCAGTCAGCAGAGAACAGCTCCAGCCTCCTGGCTTGGGCAGCCTTGATTCCTAGAGCCAGATTACATACGATGGGATGGAAGAAGCCTCTGGCTGTGCCACTGCCATCATCTGTGCCCAGGAGACAACGGGCAGGGCAGGCAGCTGCTGACAAACCAGGACTAGCATCTCTTAATAGCAATAGTAGTGTGTCTGTCTTACCCTTCTGCTCCAGGGAGAGGGGTTGCTAAAACCTGGTGTTCAAAGGCTGCTCCCCTCAACTCTGCTTTCGTGTATGTGTTGTGCCTACGTCTGCGTGTACCGGAAGCGTACATCAGCGTGCACATATACACACAGTTTATGCACACACGTGTGTGTTTCTGCAGAGAGCAGTGCAGAGAGCAGCCCCCAGCCACACAAGCATCCTCCTGGCAAACACATACTCAGTCACACATAATATGGACACATCAGCATCTCTGGTGACTGCTTCTCTCCCGGAAGGAGCTCTAGAGAATATAGTGACAGAAACATTAATATCTGCTGACTCAAGGGCTCCACCAGGAGGAAAACCAGCCCAGATCATCCCCTCAGAAGGGCTGGAAGAAGGTGCTCCTCTGGCAGGCTGGGGAGCAACCGACAAGGGGGCCAGACTTGCTATTTAACAGCATTCAAAGGCAAGGACAAGAAACGTGGTACAACTGGATTAGCACAGTGCTCGCTGGCCTGGGGCAGCTCCAGGTATGCAGTCACACACACAGCATCATCTGCTGCAAAAATCTCACCAGTCCAGCAACATGGCCTCTGGGCTGTCAAGAAACAAGAAGAGCTTGCTAACGGCCCTGTCCTCACCCACTTCCTTCTCCAGCAAGGACGGGGAACAGTGACTGATCTACTGTACCCCACAGTGGTTTCATGAAAGCAGGGCTGGGAATGCACTGTCCACTTGTGGCTATTGCTAATCAAGTCATGGGTTTTGTTAGGACTCACAGGTCTGCTTGAATGACAACAGTGGGAGCCACAGAGGGCATTTTGGATGTTAAAAGGTGTGATTCTATGTAAGCCTCAGCTCCCCTTGAAGAACCCAGAGACACACTTGCACATTGCAGACATGACCTTCACCATGAGACAAACCCCTCCAGCAGCACCTTCTCTGTCCCGCTGGCTATAATAGGAGTCATGCACCAGCCTTGGACTCCAACCCAGAGCACACAGACTATACACTGAAGGGATGCATCACAACTTCTCTTTCATACACACTCCCATCAGGCATTTTTAAGTGTGATGGCCACAGCATGAGATGCACAAAGCCATACTTGGCTTGTCCACCAGAGCCCTCAGAAGCACATGGTGTCTGCCTGAGACCCAGCACTGGTGGAAGAGGAAGGGACCTCGTGGCCTTCATGCCCATCTCAAGGAAGCACAAAGGGGCAGCAGGGACAAGACTTTTGACTTGCCACCCCTGAAGGTGCAGATGCCACCAGGTGTGAACCTCTTCCAGCTCAGACCCAGCTGCCTAGTGCTTGGCAGCGGGCCTGGCTGGCCCCAGCCCAGGGGGCTGAACCTCACACTGCTGTGCCCAGGAACAGTCACAGCACCTGACCTAAAGCTGAGATGCTCTTGATCTATCAGATATCAGATACCACTCACAGAAATGACATTTCTGGAGTGTTTCTTCTTTGAATCTAAGGGATTTCCCAAGACATTCCTCCTTGAGTCAGGAAGTTCCAGAAAAAAAGTATTTGCATTCTAGACTGCAAATCCCATTCCTGGGAACAAGAAACAGCAAGTAGGGAGCTGACAAAGCGCAAGACAGCGTATGGAGCACTCGTAACTAACTTTCTCCCACAACCCAAAGGCTGTGAACAGTGACTTACTCCGGCATGGCCCAATTTTACAATTTTGGATTTCACAAGAAAGCACATAAGTAGCAAACACAGGCATGCACCTCCCCACATTCAAGTTTATTGAAACTACACACGCATTTTATATGCAAACGGAGTGGGAGCCGTTTTACCAGACTTTGGTATCTCATATACACTTACAGAACCTGAGCACATTGCAGTTTCATGTTTGAATATTCTGTATATTCTCATCTTAATTGACAACTCTCAAAACAAATGCTTTTTAGCACTTTTAGTAACATAAAAATAGGTTCCATTCCTCCAACAACAGACTCATTTACAACATTTTCTTGTTCTCCCCCATCAACACAGTATTTCAAAAAGGTGCTGGATTTTCTCTCTGACACAACAGCTCTCTTGCAGTTGCAGGATGTTACTGAGGGACACCAGTTCCAGCTTTTCCCTGTGTCATCCAGGTGTCCCTCTGCCCTCCCCAAATACTTTATGTGAAATGACACAAGCTCTTCCCTAGGAAAAACAAAAGCTGTCCTGTTTTGCTCATTACATATTCACGATCTTTCACTGAGATCAAACAAGAAGAGTCAGTTTTGCTGCTTAACTTTACACCAGGGACAAGTGTTCATACAACAAGGCAGTAGACCTATTTCATGGAACTCAGGTACCCAGGGCTATGGCTGATAATCCTGGGCTCTCAGCTCATCTCATGCCAGGTGTATTGAAAGCAGCACGAGATGTCTGCAACAGTAAGAAAGATTTATAAAAGCTCTTATACAAATTGCTGAACATTATGAAAAAATGTTTGGGTTTAATAAAGCAGAACCCTTTGTCTAGCCCACGGACACTCAATTCTCCTTTGAAAAAAATGAGCATATCTATTTGCAAATAATCCATTTTACAACTGGATAGTATCCCTTCCATCCCAAGTACCACTGCAGCATGCCAGCCATTCTTCAATTGCTCTATTCTCTGCATGTGACATCAAGAAAAGAAAAGAAAGTTTTCAGGCACATGTCAAAAACCAAACAGCAGTCCTTTGTAAGATGCTGCTAGTGCATACTACTTCAAGATTTGTTTTTGAAAGTTTTAATACCTTCCTCCAGAACCTCTTCTGTGGCCATGGTTTCAATGGTTCATATTAAACATGCGACTTGAAGTACCTTCATACATTACTGGTGCTTCCCTGCAGTCCAAGTAGTATGTTTGTAGCACCTCAGGGGATAATCCCTTGGAATTATGTACCTCATCCCATCAATGCACAAGTGAAACTGAGAAGTGAAGAATATCAAATCATCCAGCATAGCAGAGGGAAGACAGACAACACTCAGAGCTGGCTGTTCCAGTGTCAGATGCCAATTGCAATTCAGCACAACTACAGACTGCTTAATAAGGCACTTGTTCAGAGAAGCAGGGAAAAACAGGCAGCACAAGGCAAAGAACTAGAGGATGTGGGGTTTTCTCCACTATTAACAGGCTTGCCTTTCCAAGGACCATTGAAACTCTATTGACCTGCTCAATAACAGCTGTAAGACAAAAATGTATTTGATTTAAACTACCACCAACAGCCCATCAGGTTTGCAACCAGAGTAAAAACATTTTCAGACAGGACCCAGGTTAATGGGGAGATCAAACTGTATCCTTGGGTTTAGTAAGAATTTATAGTTCATACTTTATTAATGTCTTCCCACATTTACTTATTACTCTATCTGCAGCAGGACAAAAGGGAAGAGCTTTTACTCTAGACTAAATCTATAAACATGAAAACAGAAACCACAAAAATAATTTATAGCAACATATATACATAGAGTGATACCTCATATGGTTTTCAGATTAAAATACCATAGGATGAGGTAAATATGGAGTTTGCTTTCTTAAAACTCTACAAAGTCTTAAAAAAGTAGTAGCATCTAGGTCATTTTTAAAGACAGCAATCACAGCGTATGAGTCAAGGGAATCTTAAAAAGGCCATCCTTTTAAAAAGCCATAGAAATTTTTTAAAAAGGACTTCCCTTTTTTGATTTTAAATGACACAGAAAGACTCCTCAGAAAAACAATATGATAACCCAGGAAAAAAAATATCCCAGCAGACTCTGATTCCAGGAGATGAAATGAAGATAACTTCACAGCAGAAAGTGAGATGGGGAGAAGGAAACAGTCACTGTGCATTTGCCAAGTTATCAAAAATCTGCATCCAGAGTGAAGACGTTGTCCATTGACTCTGCCATAACAGCAAAACGTTGATATTCTGAAACCCGCTTCTCAAAGAAATTTGTTTTTCCTTCCAGAGAAATGTTCTCCATGAAATCAAAAGGATTTTCTGCATGAAAGACCTGAGGAAAGTAAACACTATTACATTGGTGATTCTGATAGGGTTAGCAATGCTTTAAAAAAATCCAACAAACAAAACAGCCAAACCCTTTCAAACTACATCATCTCTCACTGTAATATGCTGTAGAACCTATGGGCACCTATCTTAGCAAGTTCAGTACTGCCAATCCCCAGGAATTTGGTCCATGGTGAAGTTCACCCACCCAAGGTGCTTATTTTCCTTGGAGGACTGCAGCACTTGAGCACAGGTAAGTTTCCCCATTACAAACCTGCTGAGCAGCTGAAAGGAAACAATCACCTAAATTGTTCCTGCTCTTTTAAACAGGGAAGCACACATATTAATGCTGTGGTCTGGCTGTCACTCATAGAAAGTGCAAGTGCTAAATACGACCTTGCTCCCAGGCACATTAAGAGAGTGCTTTGTTCTGGCAGCTTTCCTGGGCTATCCTGACAATTTTGGGCAATTGCATCTCTCACCTTTGAGAACCCAAGCTCCATCAGTAACCGGTCTGCAACAAATTCAATATATTGTTTCATCAAAGTGCAATTTATTCCAATCAGACCTACGGGCAGTGCCTCTGTTAGAAACTCCTAGAAGTTAAAATACAGACAACATTTAGAGAAATGAAATTTAAGAAGGGAAAAGGAGAGAAGGCACCTGTGCTTCACAGTAACACTACTGCTGATAACCCACACTCCCCAAGCAGCTGTCTGAATAAATAACTTGCATCACTAAACTCAACAAGTATCTTCTGTTTTCAGCAATTGTTTCTATCTTCCTTTATTTTTAGCACATTTTTCTGGAAAAGGCACAAGAATTTTTATTACAGCCCTTCTCAACTGCCTTTCCCCAATCCCCATAAGATTCCCCTTCGGTATAAGCTTGAGTTCCAAGTTCAATAAAATCTACAGACCATACTAGTGGGAGCAGGATTAGATCCAGGAAGTTTTACAAGTTTTCATTGGCTTCCACCCACTGTAGAATGATAGACTGGAGAGGACAGTAATATATATGAGTGCTGAACCCAGTCATGTATATGTTTAGGCACCGATGCAACACCTATCAGTGTTCGGAGACAAAGCCAGAGCATTCGTCATCATCACAGCAGTTAGATGACAATAGAAAAGAACGAGTAAACTACAATCCTGCCAAACACTCAGCAGTGCAGAAACGTGTAGTTGCAGATGGTACATGTGGCCAGAACAGATCCCATCTTCTCCTGAGGACAAGCAAGGATGTGCATACAGTAGGGAAGAGACAAAGATCTTGAAAGGACAGAGGTAAACAAATTCTTCTCTAAACAGACAGTTGCAGTTGGACTAGATGATTGTTGTAGGTCACTTCCAACTGGAACTATTCTATTCTGTACTAAACAAGACAGCCCTTTTTCCTTTCTGTTGTTAAGGAGGAAACCAGCTGCCAGCTTCATTTTCTCCCAGTTGCTTGACAACTGAATCAGAAAGTCTCTGACTCTTACTGTCACAATTAAGGAAGATGGAAAGGATGGTATAAGGCATCAGGGATCCAGGCCTGAGCCAGGAAACACACATGGAATCCCCGAAGTTAGAAGTGAATTTATTTTTGCACGTGAGGCTGGTCCTGTGCTGCCCACGACGCTGTCACAGCCAGACCTACCTGCTCAATTTCAACAGCATTAATGATGATCTCATGGACCCGCTCTTCTGATGGTCTGTTCACTAAATAATGGAACATTAGACAAGCAAAATCACAGTGCAGACCCTGAAATAACAGAGAATAATGAAAAAAAAAAGTTTTCAATTTTTCCCTCCTCCACTTAGTTTGCTCTTACTTTGAGGCAGCCTCATTCAGGCTGAAGCTTCCTAACCTCCTGTTCCTTTGGCAGGCTTAACGTTACCATGTATATTGGGCACATTTTGTTTGCATCCCAGTTAGAAACATTGAAATCCAACACAAGCCACCTATGCCAAAATAATGCTCAGCATGTATATTTCTCAGGTAAATATTTTTGAGAGTGTTCTAGTATGAGGGATCCCACATAGAGCCCTGCTGGGTCCCTGCCTCCAATCAGAGATGCTTCTGCAGAAAGACTCCTACATCAAGACCTGCAAAGCTACCTGCCAGTTAACACAGACGGTTTACCTGCTCACTCTCTGCTTTGAGATACTTGTACAAAAATACGTTTCATGTTCTTTTAACATTTCTTCCCTTGCTTCTTCTCACAGCATTTTCAGAAAGGAAGATTCACATTAGTCACCAAATCCAAGATTAACAAGTCTCCCCTCCACACAATGTGCAGTTACAGTGAAGAATTTGCTACCACAATGTTCATAGGGTTGTAATACCTAAGGCTACCAACTCAACCCAGATTCACATTTCACCCAGCTATCCTACATAGAGCCCAGTAAATTGTGTTCACTCCAAAGACTTCCATAAAAGTCTCCAGATAGGATAAGACAAAATCAGGAGACAAGGAATCCCTTGCAGTCTGAGGTGGGTACCAGACAGCTGCTCCAAGAGGTGCCTCAGCTTCTACTTGAGCTTGCCTGGCCACAGCTTTCAGCCTCTGGCTTCAGACATACCCATCACTGCTAGACTAAAGTAGCATTGCGCTACTGCCTTTCCTCTCTAGAGCAAGGTGGTTATTACAGCCTATAAGCACCATGAGGAGACATCCAGAACGAAAAACACTCAGAAGGATTTGGCAGACTATGGGCTGCAAGACAATCCAGTGCTATTGTTAACAAGGGTCAAACAAAAAGTTTTTTAAAAAGGCTACAGAATCCTTGTGATTCAGGTCATGAAACAACCCTGAAACAATGTACTTTGGGAAATATTCTCCCTCCAGGGACAGCATTAGCTGCCTGCTGCAGGGCTTCCCATGATCTTCTCCAGGGCAACACCACCAGCAGGATGTTGCAGGTGTGCTTCACTGACTGGTGCTCCCAGCAGCTTTGCACCTTTAAGAATCAGAGATGCACTAGCTCAAAGAACAGCCTGGGAACAAAGCCTACAGCTCAAAAACCATATTGACCATTAACCATTTATCTGTTCAGGTGCATCAGAAAACAGTTAATGTAGTTTTCCACTGTGGATTCTTCTTACTGCTTTTGTAAGAGTATTTCCTGATTTTTGATGCAGGTGCTGTGGGCATCAAGCCTTACCCTTTGCAACAGCTCTGCAGTTGGAATTATGCTGGTGGAGTTCAAGATAAATTCAGTCTTTTGGTGCTTGACTCTGCAGAGAAATGCAGTCACACTGCTGTATAGAGGAGCTTAGATCTCATTCACCTAAAAGTGATTCTTCTAACAAACAAATATTTCCTCACTCAAATGGATCAGTTCATGACTCACAGAAACAGAAGACACAAAGAAGGTCGAAGCTGAAGAACTGTTTGGTTTTGCTTACCGATGATAGCACTTTCTTCAAAAGTGTCTTTTAAATTAAAGGCATCTTGTAAGATGGCTCCTTTCAAATCAGTTTACCTAATCCATGGAAATTACTTCCATTATGATAAAGCTCTTTATTCTTTTAAACCAACTCTGATAAGTTCAAACTACTAGCGGGTTTATACTGCACACAAAACTGGTCTTTCCACTTCTTCAGTGCTGACAGTGCCCTAAGTTGTGCGGTGCCTTAAAGACAGGCCCCAACCAGAAGCAACCACTGCCAACTGGCAGGCAGCAGTGCAGGAAGCAATGAAAAGAAAGGGCACTTATCAACATATGGCCTGCCACATTCAGCGTACTGACATGCAGCCCCTTAGACACATCCCTTCTGAAGTTAAGAAGCACTCCTCTCTAATGCAGACCTGTAGCTGTCCCCTCCCAGGAGGTCCTATCACTGTGCAGTAGCCCAAGAACACAGAGAAGAACAGTATCTGCTGGCCAGGTGATGGATGCAGAAGGCCATCGGCAAGCTCTGGGACCCACAATGAAGGACAGATGGGGAATGGTATGAGGAGGCCACTTGAACCTGTCTGAAGCAGTTAAGGCAGAGCAAGGTTCAGAGTCATGTCCTAGCTAGGTCCTTGCCCAAGCTAGTTCTTACTGCTGTTGGGGACTGTGCAATTCCACACCAGTCCTTGGGCAGCCAGGCCTTTGCCTCCCTTCATGTCCAGGAAAACAAACGTCCCCTTCAATTCAAAAAAACCACCTCTTTGATCATATTACTCATTGGGGTATTCCAAATATTTATGATTACTCCCTTTAAAAACAGGTATTTCTGCTGAGGGACACATGAGCACCTAGGCCTTAAGTTCATTAGTAACTTACAGCTAGAAGTCTCCTTCTTTTCCCTTTTTACAAATATTCTGGGAATAGCCTGCTCCTTCGCAGGACTCCAATCCTCCTACACATCAGCAGTTACAGTTCCTGCATCAGGCTACAGAAACAGGGTCGGGCATTGCTCTGGGGAATGGAGGTCTCTTCTCTGTGCTGCCTAGGAGGTGACGTTAAAGCAGATGCAGAAGGCTTACTGCAGGAGAAGCTTTAGGGAGCATGGCCTGCTGTTACCTGGCAGGTAACCAGGACCTCTGTCCTACCAGAACAGCAGACCTTCACTGGAAATCCCTGCTGCTGACACTGGCTGGCAGAGAACTTACCCAGAATTCTACCACCTCCTTGGCCTCCAGCACTGTCAACATTAAAAAGGCTCCATTGTACCCAGAAATGCATTCCCTTCTGGTTCCTACCCAAATAGTGCTTTCTGCTCTCTTCACCTTCCCTCCAACCCCCTCTGCCACCACAGGTGGGCCACTCTGGCAAGACCATGGGATCTTTATGAATATAATTCTATATAATATATAATATTATATATTATTATATATAATTTTATATAATATATATTCTATATAGTAGGAAAATAAGAGAGGAAACTCTCCTTCCCAGGCAGCATGTAGGACACGACACATTACCTCATCTCTGCTAATAAGTTCATTGGAGAAAGTCAGTCCAGGCATCAGGCCCCGCTTCTTCAGCCAAAATATAGCAGCAAAGGAACCCGAAAAGAAGATGCCTTCAACTGCAGCAAAGGCAACCACTCTCTCACCTGTTGAACACAACATGTTTTCAGTTAGACACAAAATAGTGTATTGCTCATGAGCAAGATGCACCATATGCATCAGACAGATGCTGGAGAGAAGCAATCCCCATTTGCAGCACCAGGTGCTGTATTTGACCACATCTTTCAGCAGATCCTGAGGCATACAGGGTCTACACACAACAGCACTTAACCACAGGCAACCCCAGCAGAACTGAAGAACAAGGGCACCCACTGAAACTACCACAGGTCAGAAGGGAAATAACACAACTGTCCAAAACAGCCAAGACATGAGTACTCCTTTAGTTTTTTCACCTAAAAGGCAAGAAAATGGCTGTGTAACTACTGGACAAAACTGAGAGAAGAGTCATCTCCTACAAATTAAACAAAATCCCCTACATCTCAATTTTTGCTTGTTGAGAATCATAAAACCATATTCTTACAAGAGTGGAACAACACAGAACACAATTCATCAAGACACAAATAACTTTATGTTATCCCACCTGTTATCCCATCTTTCATAAAAGGAGAGCACAGCACTATTGGTCTCAGTTCTCCCTGTTCTCTACAAGAATGTGTTCCTTCAGACCAAGACCATCTGACTGCTTGGTGAAGACACGTCATTCCATGTACTCTATTTAAAAAAATTTCACAAGATCCTTGGGTATATTCTAAGATGAAGAGCTTTTGCATTAAGTGTGGGTGCCTTTTTCCAGACAGAACTGCACAGAATTTTGTTTAGAAAAATAGCCAGATGTCCCACTTCCTATACAAGACGCAAATGCCATCTGCTGGTTCATTTGAAGAAATTCAAGTTAGGAAAAAAGCATGAGGAGCAACTTACAATAGTATTACAGAAGCTACTAAGGAAAGAGTTTGTCTAGCAACACTAAAAATCTGCTAGGTTACTGAACATAAATATGGTTTTTATGACATTCCACCTGACTAGCTATCGTACAAATGAGTTATGCTGAAACAAAAATCGCCTATCAGCAGCACCACATAACGTGAGCGCGTGCTGGGAGGCTGAGAGGCCACAGAACAGAGGCAGCAACTCAACCCTCAGCATAAGAAATCAACCAAAGCTGTGGAGACCTGGCAGCAGGACAGATCCTCAAGCTGGATGGTACTGGGACCAGTCTTGTTTAACATCTTTGTCGGCGACATGGACAGTGGCATTGAGTGCACCCTCAGCAAGTTTGCTGATGACACCAAGCTGTGTGGTGTGGTCGACACGCTGGAGGGAAGGGATGCCATCCAGAGGGACCTTGACAGGCTGGAGAGGTGGGCCCACGCCAACCTCATGAAGCTCAACAAGACCAAGTGCAAGGTCCTGCATCTGGGTCGGGGC
>VYZX01010349.1:79032-128068 GCA_013401335.1 Brachypteracias leptosomus
CCAAGCAAACAAGCCAGTCAGACACTTTCATATACCGTATTTCCTAATCCATAACTGGAAGACCTGGGCCCTCCAAATGTTTGAAACTTGGGAATTTTTCTTAATAAAATGAAAAAACACAAGGGTAGAAATGTACTTTACAAAAATTTGATGCATCAGGCATATAGGATGCATGAAGTCTTGGGGTGGGAGCTGGGGGGAACATTGCTTTTTGAGTTAGGGAATCTTCTGATTTCTGGCACACCCCACGCTGCTGGGAGCTGAATGGAGATGAAGGGACTGCACACACAGCAAGCTGCCCCAGACTGGGGAGGCAGCAGGATGTTCCAAGACAGGAAGATCT
Source organism: Brachypteracias leptosomus (assembly GCA_013401335.1). Lineage (NCBI taxonomy): Eukaryota > Metazoa > Chordata > Aves > Coraciiformes > Brachypteraciidae > Brachypteracias > Brachypteracias leptosomus. Next base: position 79,376 of record VYZX01010349.1, read on the forward strand.
ACAGCTACAAAAAGAACTCCACTCAACAGCTGTGAACAATGGATGCTGCAAAAGAATGATAGACAGATTTATTTTGTTCGTCTGGCTGAATCTCTCCATCTCCTCAAGCTTTCTACAAGTATAGAGGATGTATGGCTTAGAAAATTCACCAGTCTGCTCCTTATTCATTGCAGCTACAACACATACTTCAGAACCACCATTGTAAGCTGAAAGTGGAACACTGGAAAGGATGCCCTGCACCATGCTGATGGAAGCTGAGCCAGTGTCCCAGCTCTGAAATAAGATACAAAAACCAGAAACACCAGAGATAGATCAATCTTGAGTCATTTGTGCTCAGGCTCAGTCACGCTGTTACAAAAAAAGACTAACATCATACATTAATTTATCTATACGAACAGGAATACAGAAAAAGCCTGGACTTGCAAGACTTCAGTGTTCAGAACCAGGCAGCTGGAGTACAAAATAGGAGCCAAATGGAAGAAATAATCAGTACTCTTAGAAAACAAGGTCTACAAGCAAAAACTGAAGAAACTAGAGTAGCTTCGTGTAAAGACAAAAAAAAGAGAGAAATCCACGAGCATTTTTGATAACATGATTCTAGTGTGCACTGCCATTACTATGCTGCTTTAGCCAAAGATAAATACACACATGCTCACCAGAAGTTATTTCTAGTTTTTTAGTTAAACCAGAGACTTACAAGCCCCTACATCATCTGTGAAGAGTTTGACTTCACATTCCAGGGATTCAGCTCATTCCCAGAGAATTAATTTGTGACATGTGCAGCAGAAAGAAGCTACGCACCAAAAGTGGACTTTCTGTCTTCAATCCATTTCAGAGCCCAGTCTGCTTTCTTCTTGACACAAGGCATTGTTTCAATAGCATTAAATAAGAAATCCCTGTAGGAGAAAACAAAAAGAATACATAAAAATAGTAAGAAGTGATTTATGAAAATTTGCCCTGGCTGTCCCTACTGGCTCCACCAGAGAGAGGAACCCAAGTAAGAGACCATTCCCACCCCAAAGGGGTGACAATCTCTGGTAGCAAGGGCACAAGGGAGGCAGATGTGCAGAAAGTGACAAGCCCAAGGTCTCAGGGGAGGTGAGCTGCAGAGATGGGAAGTGAACTCAAATGCCTTATCCCAGGAGCGTCCACCCACTAGACCATACTGCCTCTCAGACTTCAAGCCAGATAGCAGCCACTTCCTACCCACCAAGCTAAACCTCATCTTGCCCAACTCCACACAAGGAACTGGACAATTCCATGAGCACAGGCTCTGTTCCCGCACTGAACTCCTAAAAGGAAATCTTGCAGTCCTCCCACTGTCATCACACAGGATGTCATAGTGGGAAACCAAGCTTTGGCTGACCGTCACCCTAATGGCGCTTCTGAGAGAAAGTGCTTCTGTTCTAATGTGTTACCATTTGGACTAGGAATTTCTCCAGACGATAAAGGCAACTGGGCTCTCCAAAAAACCCAATACTTTCAAAACAAGCAGTTCAAGTTGTATGAAAAAGTAGCAACAACAAAAAAGCTGAAAGGATGCAATAAATCAGTTAGCGTATGTCAGAAACACCAGTTGGATCACAACTTCCTCAGGCAGATCCTCTGCTGATGTGAGAGCAAACACCTCAGTAGCACAATAATCACAAGGAGCTTGTCTAACCTTTAAAAACATTTCACGTAGTCCACACTTCCTTCAATCAAAGATATATACAAATATTAACTAGCCTTCTGATACTCCCACACAAGTCTGTTGGTCAGTAATACTTCTCTCCATTTGGGGTCAGGCATGCAGGCCTTGAAAGCTTTCAGAAATCATCCCCAACTCCCCCGGTAAGTATTTTAGAGAAGACAACTGCTGCTGCCTAACAGCTGGGCTGGTGACTAGGTGACAGATTTTCCATGGGTCTGTAACATATCCAGAGGTTTACCTTTTCTCAGGCTCTTTGATGTAGGTGTCTATGAGCAAGCTGTACATCTCTGAGTGAACATTCTCAATGAGAATTTGAAAGCCATAGAAACAACGTGCTTCTGGGATCTGCACCTCCTGACTAAAACGTGTCACCTACCAAAACCAGAAAGTAAGGCAATGAGTACAGTGAAACCTGTCCTGCATGACAGTACTCTCAGCTTAATGGGAGAGACAATAGATCTCTACCACAAAACAAGGATGGAAGGAGTTCAGCCCTATTTTATTCACAGACATGTCAACAGGATAGGTGTGGTGCAGAAGAAATTAAAGCAAGCTAGCTAGAAGTAAGTACATCTACTGTGCATACTGGGTAAAGAGATGCATGAGAGCACATGTATATAGGAGGAAAACAACAAAATATTGCAATGGTAAATACTTCATACAAAACAAAGCTTCAGACCTTTTGTTCATCACTGAAAAAAATGAACAGTATGACACAGGACATGTTCATGCAATATATGCACACATACTATTACATATTCTACACATTATAAATATTCAAAATTTAAACTGGCCATTTACAGTGAGAGACCACTGATAACCTGTGGTGAGACATTCTGCAGTCTGGAATCAATTTCAGCAGAAAGATTTCCCCACCCTTTTAGCAGCATCCACCTGCAGCTTTAAAAGATTCTAGGATTCCATTCAGTGAGAGCAAAATGGATTTTACCAAAACGAATACAGAGCGTGGCACAGCTCAATCCCTCCCTACTTCTCATCTCACACAAGTACAAGAAGAAGTATGGGGTTCTATCAGTTCACTGAGAAAGGGAGATCAACACAGCCAGGAAGAAGGCTGAGCTTAAAAACTGTGTCCAAGAGTAATGCAATTTGCAGTCTTGCTAAACACAGTTGACCCAATTTAACTCAGACACTGGCCCCAGAAGAACAAACTGCTTATTCCCCTTGGAAAAGATGAGATGATGGGAAGAAAAAAAAGTACACATTTAATAAACTTATGCATTTATGTGAGAAAACCAAAATGAAAAGTCAGTAAGCCAATAAAACGAGTAAGTATTCAAGCCCTCTGTAAAGCTTTCTCACCAGGTTTTCATTTACAATTCCATCACTGGCTGCAAAAAATGCCAGAACATGAGAGATAAAGTGTTTTTCATCTGCTTTCAGCTTGTTCCAGTGAGGAAGGTCCTTTGACAAATCAACCTAATGAAAAGAAAAAAGAGAAACATTATTGTCCTTTTGAGTTTGTCATTCTGTAAGAACAGAAGCAGTCTAGTCAAATGACTGAGGTAAAGTTTTGGCGTTTGCTCTCAAATCTTTAAATTTAGAGAATTTAAATACATGTGACTGTAAAAGACAACGGACACAGTGCAGTACTGCTGTGTCCCTCTGCAACAGCAACATCACCTGTTCACTTCACAGTTTACACTTCCGTCATTTGGAATAAAAATCAGTGTCTATCAAATTATAAATAAATCAGATTTTGAAAAGTATTAGTATCTTCTTGTCATGAGTATGAACAAGCACCAATAAGCACAGCTCACTCTGAGGCACTTAAACTCTACTTGAAATAAATGCTGATACTCCAAGAAACCTATACCAGTGTGTTCCAAGAGATGGACTGAAGGGACTTTTGGCAGGTGTTCATCCTCCCTCCCACCAAAGAATGGCACGGGGCAAACACTGTGTAACTGCTCTGGGCTACCAGACTGAGCTCTAGCCACGGTAGAAAACCACAACTTCCTTCACATAGCCCTTTTCTGTTTGTTTGTTTGGAGGGAGGGGGGAATTTCTGAACCACAGCAGCAGTTAAATAGGGCCAGATGTGGAAAAAAATAAAATAAAAAGAGGCCTAGAATCTTATATACGTGTGCATGTATATAAACATATGTACATATATGTGTGTATACGTGCACACACAAACAAACCTGACAGATGGTAGGACAGTGTAAGATGGAACCAGTAATAAGGCAAAAGGGCACTGCTCAGGCTTTTAAATGCCTTTTCTCTAACAGTTTACACCACCCTCCACTGCAGCAAGGCAGCAAGCCTCCCAGGCAGGCAATGCAATAGCACTTCAACGGAGAGCTGCTCCTCACCATCCCAGGATGTTTTCCAGCCTATTTAGAGCCTGCCAGTGCTTTCAGCTCACTCCTCTGCAACTGCAGATCACTGATCACAAATAAGCAAAGACTACAAAAGCTTTGAGTTGGAACCAGCAGCTCAGCTGGCAGGTAATCTCTCCAGATCAGTACAGCGTTCAGAAGACTTCACTGCTGCAAGTATCGTGAGCCGAGTACTGCTCAGGTCTGGCTATCCAGCAACCTTGGGGAAAAACTTAGTGTGCCTTATAACACGGGACAAGCATCTAATGAGGGCAATCAGGAGTCAATTAGAAGCATTTTTGGCAAGCGTCCCTGACTACCACCATCTTTCTGTAAAATAGGTGCCTAACATTGAAGAACAGCATTCACATGAAATTGCCCAGAGCAACTTACATAGGCAAAGGAGTTAGTTGCAGGTACACAGACCACAGCAGGGTAGGAGCTATCTGACCACAAATCAGAACCATCTGACTTAGGCTCCCTCTACAACCAGAGAAGCGCCCAGGATACAATACCACCTCATTCTAAACAAAACACCTAAACCAGCTCCACTGAATCACCCTGAGGAAGTAGTTTTCTATCCCCTGTCCATGAAGGGAGATCTGCTCTGGTGCAGGCACATCACATTCAATGCAATTAACTCCAACCCTTACAACACAGAAACCAGCAGCAGATCTAGGAAGGAAGAGCTAGGACCCTGTGACAGTCTGAGCACCCTGTGCCAACCCACCGGCCCCAGGGCTCACCTCTTCTGCTGTCCAAAAGGAGGCCTGAGCCTGTTTATACATTTTCCATATGTCTGGGTACTGGATGGGGAAGATGACGAACCGGCGGGGATTTTTTCTGAGAAGAGGCTCCTCGTCAAGGTCCAAGCCATTTTCAGCAGCACTCGGAGAGGAACTCTGAAGATAAAGCACAGTTCTGGTTAAGGCTGACATTCCTTACTCCTCCTCTTCACCATGTCCCAAAGGTGTGGTTCAAACGCCACCCGTGTCACAGACACTGACCTGCCCACCTTGGGCGGACGCACTGCCTGCTTCTGGGGTTCCTGCCCCCTTTCCCTCCATCCGTGCTGCGACTGCGGGGCAGCCCTGCCCTGCCGCCTGCCCGCCCGGCTCTGCCGGCACCGCTCCCGCCAACCGCCCCCTCCCACCCGCCTCAGCTCCAGGAAGCGCCCGGCCCCTGCCTGCCGAGTAGAAGCCCTTGTGCAGCACGAGGAGGAGCCTGCCCGGCAGACATCAGCTGCCGTTACTGCACACGGGGAGATAAGCGCAAGGCCACCGCGCACTGCGGCCGGCCCACGGCCAGCACAGCTCCGCGAGGCTGACCGCTCAAGTTCCCTCCAAATCATTGGCTTTACATTGAGCCACCTGGGCCTGGATGAATTTTCTTTAAAATGTCATGAGATCACACCGACTAATCCTGTTTGGTAGAGGAACTGCCCTGTGCCACAGTGAGTCTCTGCACGGAGGTTTATGTATGCAATTCTGCGGTCATTTCCAACACCAACAGCAGGAAAAACCCTGCCTGCAGTCACCCATCCCCACCCCACTCCCTCTGTGCAGGCTCCCAGATAACATCCATGCACAGCTCTTCCTCAGAGAGCTACCGGCTCAGCCGAGGTTTAGGAGACGCTGAGGAGATAGGCCAGTGAAGAGCAGCACAGAGATGGCACTCCATGAGCAGGACCTTCACCTCGCCTCCAGCTCCTAGGATCAACACCAGACAGCATCCCTGCCAGGCACATCACCAAGCACCTACTGAAGACAACTGCTGTGAAGAGCTGTCAGGACAGCAGCCTCTCCAGAAGGGGCTGGTGACTGACACTGATCAAGAGTTTAGCCAGCAGGACGCCTTTTTCTGAGTTGGTCCCGAGTTCCCATTGGCGCTGCTGTAGAGGGTAACTAACCACAGGAAGTATGTGAGGTATTTTATGGAATACAGCAGAGAAGGGGAGCAAGAGGTTTTCAATACAGTTGTTTCTACCCTTCGAGGAGGTGCGTAGGAGTCCTTTCCCCACCCAGTCTGCTTGTAACCACTCCCATAATACAAGTAATCCATAACTTCAATGTGGAAAATACTTTCAAACAAATAATCCTATTCATTTAAAAACCAAATAAAAAACAACCAAGCATGCACATTGCATAGCTGACATATGTACCACAGATTGCCAAAGAAAGCACATCAGGAAGCACATTCTGGGTTATAATTTTACCACTTTATTATATTTTTAATTATTACTCAATTCCCCAGCATCATCTTGCAGAGGCTCTGCTGTGGGCCACAAGAGTGCAAGACCTTTTGTGTTTCCCAGGACACAGAGATGGTTGCAGTAACCCACTGGAAGTGCCACAGGAGAGAATTTGAGCCCAGTGGGGACAGCACCTTGCCTCAGTACACACCTTCTCAGGGCCTGCTACACAGCTACCACCTCCATCTGCTTCTGCACCAGTCACCACCCTTGAAAAAAGGAAACACTGCATAAGTCTTCCTTGTTAGCCCAGCATTTTCCTGAACAAAACCCTCCCATACTGCCTGGGAACTATCCCCAAGGATTTATTTTAGCCTACCAAGGGGAACTAGCAGTTACTAACCTCAGCACTGACGATCCTGAGCCATTCAAAAGCCAACACGCAGGGCCCATAATGCAGGGAGATAACTTGAAAATTACTTCTGGTGTACAGAAGTGAAGCGGAGCACAGGAAGAGCAAAGTTCCAGTATGGCAAGAAGACTAGAGACCAACACCAAGACAAGGAATACCTATCATCTTCCCAATAGCCTTTAACAGCTGCCATGCCACAGGCCGCAGAGAGGGGTCAAGACACCAGAAATACTGTCAGTGCACAGTGAGACAGAAAGGTGAGGGGAGAAGAAAAGGCCCATGAAGCTGTGTGTATGCTCTGGAGAGCCCTGATGGCAGGAAAACAGAAGGATGGCTTCCAGGAGCCAAAGACTGGGAGTGATGGCATGACCCTGAGAAGGATCACCACACAAAACTGGAAAATGGTACCAGTTTAAAAAAAAAAACACCATTGTTTTTCAATTTTAAAAAAAAGGAAGGATCAGCCCACAGACTACACCATGGTGAAACCTCTCCCTCAACCCACCTCCCACCTCCCTTAACCCCTTCTGGAGGTGGAGAGGAGGTTCACAGGCAGGCTCCATTTCCAAGCTGGCAGAGACATGGCTGCTGGGTATGAGACGGTCCTGTCCCTCTCCACTTTGGTTTCTATTCCTCTTAGGCAAAGTTTCATTAGAGAATACTCATTACCTGGCCTGTTTGTTAACTCAGTACATGTACAACTTGGCTGCAAATTCATGGAAGATCCTTCTCTAATGCAATTTTGATGCATGGCACATTCTGATCGCTGCCTGGGCTTCAGAGCAGCCACCACCTTACGCTGAAGGAGCACAACATGCTCATGGTCCTGCCCTCCTGGCCCCAGGGGCACTGGCAGGGGTACAGGGAGCTGGAGAAAGTAACAGTCACTAGGCTGATACACCTCCTGCTTTCAATCTGCATCCTGGATCTTTTCCTTAATCCTATGATGATGCATAAAACAGTCAAGACTTGCCATAATAATGAATATATTATAATGTGAACGTGCTACTTTCTGTTCAGACAACATGAGCCAAATCCATAAAAGAGCTGAAGCTGGTGGGCATAGCCCAACTCCTGCTCTGGCAGGGTCAGCCACAGCAGACTGTCCAGGACCACATCCGGCCAAGGTTTTGGTATCTGCAAGGATGAAGACTAAACATCCTCTATGAGCAACTATGCCAGCATTTCACCACCTTCACAATGAACAGGTGTTTTCTTATGTGCAAATGCAACCTCCTGTGTTTCAGTGTGTGCCCACTGCCTCTGGGCCCATCATGGAGCACCACTGAGAAGAGCCTGGCTCTGTCACCTTTATTCCCTCCAGCAGGTATTTACACACACTGATGAGATCCCCTGAAGCCTTCTTTTCTCCAGGTTGAACAGCCCCAGCACTCACGACCTCTCTTTGTATGACAGATGTCTCTTAATCATCAACCCTTTGCTGGACACATACAAGTACACATCATATCCCAGTTATTGTGCAACTGCTAGAAATAAACTCTTCTGGTGATGACAATAAACCTAAGGGTCAACAAAGACTGTCTAGTGGTACTGAAGCTCTTTCCATTAATTTCAAATTCAGCAAACTAAGAAAAAGTTAGCATACATACAACCACCACCCCACAGCAAGAGCTGTTGAGCTACATATACAATTCTCTTATTTACATATCTTCCACCAGTTGTAGCCAGGGAAGAAGCTAAAGGTGTTGGTGGGGCCAACACTGTGACGTGGCACACCCCCATGTCATGCTGTGTGACCATGAGCCCTTCTGCACCCTGACAAGGGGCTGCACATGCATCCCACGAGCTCCCAAAGGCTTCAGGCCAGCCCTGGGCAGCACAGACCACAGTAGCAGCATCCTGGCAGAGACGGCTTCCACCACACAGAGGTTGATGAGCACAACGTCTGCTGGTTCTGCACGCCCGAGGGCACACACAGGACAACCGCTTGCCTGTAGCTAGCCTGAGCTAGCACTTCTTCTTGTGGGTACAGCACTGCACTGTCCACAAGGGGAAACAATAAGGGGGTTTTAGGCTTGTATTTAACACCGCACACCTCAGTTTTGGAAACTTTAGTACTGCTGAGACACAAAGGTTTGGGAAGACCACGTGGGTTTCTCTGCCGTGAAGATCCTTCACCCTCGCACAACTCAGCCTGCTTTGCAGGGTCGTACCGAGGAGAACCCAGAGCGGAGCTTAGGCCCTTCCCTGGGGCAGACTCTCCTGGGAAGCCAGGACCACCCGACAACACCCACGGCAGCTCGGGGCTGAGGGGACGAGCTCGGCCTTTCCGGTGCAGGCCGGCACGGCTCCGCAAGCCCGGATCCTTGCAGGGCAGCCGGGCCTGCGCTGCCCGAGTCCCGCGTCAGGGGGCCCAAGGCCGAGACCGGGGCCCGAACCCTGCCGAACGTACGTTCTCGCAGCTCCTCGCTGCGCCGGTGCCCGAGGGGTACAATCCCCCGAGCCCGAGCGGGACAAGGACGCGCGGGCCGCCCGTGCCCTTTCCGGAGCTCTCCAAAGCGCCGCCGCAGAGCCCTGTCAGCGGATCCCCAGGGCCGGCGGGGCTGCAGTCACCAGGGCGGGGACTCCTCCTTACAGCCTCGCGCTCCCCGGGGAGTCCTGGCCCGGCACGGAGGCGGCAGCAGCTGCCGACATCCCGGCCGGAGCCGGCGGCCCGGGCAGGTGCAGGTGAGGCCAGATACGAGGCAGCGGCTGCCCGGGTTGCGCCGCCCGGTGCCTCCCGCAGCCGCCAGCGGCCCGTGCGCCTCTCCCCGCGGCGGGCAGGTTCCTCCGCCGGGCGGCAGCGGCTGCGCCCCCGGGACACCCGCCGCGCCGGCCTTACCCGCTCCAGCCCGTCCGCCTCCCGCAGGGCCGCTCGCCCCCTGCGCTCCCCCATGGCCAGCGGCGACTGGGCCGCCAGAGGGGGAGGGTGAAGGGGAACGACCGGGGCTCCTCCCCGGGGCGGGGCGAGGCGGAGGGACGGCGGCAGTGGCTCCTGAGCAGGAGCTGCTGGCGCTGCGCTGGGCTCCCGGTGGCGAAGGGCTCTACGGGGCGGGTCTACAGCGAGAACCGGGCACTGATCAGATGGTTAAGCTGGTCCCGGGCCGCAGGGTACGGCAGGGGCTCGCANCTTGCTCGCCAGGCACCCCCCTGCTGCCGAGCCGGGCAGAATAGGGACGCCGAGGGAGACAGAGCAGTGGTGGCAAGGGATGGTCTTTTGTGAGGATGAAAACAAAACCGCCACCAACAAAAAAAGGAACAACCCAGAATTAGGAGAAAATCCTAGGCATGCCTCTGAAAGACCACAACGGGAGATGAACTGGAGGAGGGATTGAATTGCGTTGTTGCAAATATTTACTGAAGAAGAGGTACAGAGTTGAAAGAAGCATGGGTAGACATAACCGAAGTCTAAAGGTGTACAGGAAAGAGCAAAGTCTTTTTGAATTCATCATGAGCTAATACAGCCCTCAGAACATCCTCCAGTAATTGTATAACAGACAGAGATAACTGTAGAGTTTGGAGGTGCTTGCAGGGGCCTGTGAGTGTGAGTGCTATGGACATTTGGTTCTGTCACCTCTTAAAAGCAGAGAGATTTCATCCAGAGCTGGGAACTGTCAAGAGTTCAGTGGTTTCCTCTTCCTTCCTCATCCCAAAGCTGGCCAGGCCCTCAGGCCCCTTTTCTGTAGACATGTAATTTACTGAAACGATCAAAACAGCGCCTACAAAAAAAAAGAGAAGAAAAGTCCCACCCCATGGGTAAGGGCCTGGTTTGTCATGAAGACTTGAAATCAAAGACACAAATCTGAAAACAAATAGCATTGAGTGAGAACTAAAAGTTTATGAGCACCAGGACAGTCAGACAGCACACACACACAGAACTGAGCCACTCTTTAGAGGCTAAGAGAAATGTCTGGAGGCCAGGGTGGTCCCTTCAGGAGGAGGAAATGGACCTGGAGGCCTGGTGTTTCCCAGTGGAGATGAGTCCATAGACACTGTGCACCACCTCCACAATTGCTGCCTGGTCCAGGTGCCAGCCAAACATCTCCAAACACCCCGCAGCTAGTACATAGTGCACACAGGTAGGGTCTTCAAGGAATTCTGGTATCCTTTTCCAGAAAAGTAATCTTTGGTTTTGTTAGTTCTGTCATTAAGAATTTCAGATTTATTTTTTTTATAGACACTTTGCTGCCACAGAATGACTGAGACATCCCCTCGCCCCATTTCCTAAGCATGCAAGTGGAAGTCAGTCCATCTGGGCCGCTCCAATCCAGATCTGCCTCTTGCAGCTTTTTTTTGCCTTGCGAGAAGAGCTGAAGCCTCACTGGTGCAGGGGGTGAGGAAAGTTCAGTGGTGAGATCTGTGCAACATGGGTGACTGTGCTGGTCCAGGCATGAGAACAGGTTTTGTTTTTTTCTGAGGAGCAGAAACATGTGCCTAAGCATCAGAAACACACAAACAGTAAATAAGAAAAGGTGGTTTTGTACTAACAACATCCACTGTTACTTGACTACTACAGCCTTTATTACCCAGAGATACCCATACAAGTTGCTTATCCACATCCAACAATGGCTCCACTCATTGGTATGCCGAGTACCAGAGATTCCAATTTTTTGTCCAGAGCAAGTGAGCAGAAGAACACTGATTGATGTAGAGCAAACCCAACTGACCCATTAACACTGAGAAATTATACTGGGGTGTGTGTAGTGTAGAGTGTGCTGATGGTTTAAGAGGAAGGCACGAGTTCCTGGGCCCAAAACAGCAAGCAGCAAAACTCAAGCATACTCATCATATTAAATAACATTGACCTGCCTATCAGCTGTCTTAGCCCCCTAACCTGATCATCCTGGCTGCTGTTGAACAGTTCTCCAAATGGGGGATTGTCCTGTTGAATATTTGACAAGTCACACCAGCCCTTTTACAGATGGACAGCAAACATCTACTTACATGATACCTAATAATATACAAAGGAAAAATACTACAAAGGAAATGTACCACAAAGATGAACAAAATAGCAGTTGGCTGTTCTTGCACCTCCACAAAAATCCACCAACTTCTGTTAGTTTTGTTTTATATAAATCAATTAAATCATGTACATGATACTAAAATACAGAAAAACACTTGTAGAACTGTAAAATGGATTACAAGCAGAATAAACACACATATGAAATACAGCATTATGAACAATTTTGCAGGATTTCAGATTACTCAGCAGTACCTACTGTGCCTATTTAGAACAAGCTCCCTGACAGGTGATGGCAGCTGTATTCACTCCTCATCTCCCAGCTGCCTAGTGGGGCAGCAGCTCTCCTGCCCTGGTCCCCATGGCCCATTATCTGCACTCGCCCACGACAAACATTCACGCTAAGAGTTGTGGAGATGTTTCTGCATGGGGGGGACTCTGATCCATAGGATCACATCCACCATCACATCCTGAAAGCATGGTGGCACTTCCTGGAGATGTAGAACACAGCAGGGAAGGAAGAAGACCCAGAGCAAGGCTGCACACCAGAACAGGCCTTCCCACAGCCTGGCCTATGGCTTTACAACAGCTCTCTCACACTGCTAATTGCAATTAATGGAGGTGCAGCAGCAGCGCACAGCTGTAGTGCACCAAAGGCTTACTAGCACAGCTTTGCATTCCCAAAGCTTACTCTGTCCAACCAAGTAATTTTGATCCACTCAAAAAAAGAAAAGCTGCCTGTCCATGTTCACCTTTGGAAAGACATGAATGGGAACAATCTGCGAGTTCATGCTGTATTTAGTAATTCTGAAAATAATAAAAGCAACAAAAAAATGGTAATCTGTGCTAGCGTCAATTACAACTTTTGGGGCAAAGTACTCCTTCATGTGAAGGTAAAGTTACTGATACAAAGTACATCCCAAATTTTTAGCTCCTAAGGCATCCAAAGTACAGTCATCACAGCTTGAACTATAATGACTTTTCCCTCCCTACCCCAAAAGGTGTTTCTTATTTTGGGAATACGCTTTTTAAAAATTATTTATAAATACCATTTTTGTATGAAGAATGCCATTTCAGGTAAACTAAAGAACTTTCATTTACAAGTTGAAGTGAAATCTGCTTTTTCACCTTAAAACTGTTCACTGTATGAAAATTAATTTGTAAATAATTTCAGTATGCCCAAACCAACTATTTTCTTAAGACTCTCCTTGCAGGGAAACCTTACCACAGGTTGTGGCAGCAACCTATTTTCCAATAGTTTCACATGACTATAGCATTCAAACATACACATTTGGTGTTAGCTGCCGTTGTCTCTGGACAAGGGATATTGAAAAGTTTCATCAGAATGGAAAAAAGTCCTGAAACACTTGGGAGCAACCGACTGCTTCTTGCTGTACTAAAAAGTATATTACTGTAATAACTTGTGGTGATATTTAAGGACAAAAGATACCTTTATATTAAGAAAGCCATGGACTGGGGGGGAGGGGGGGAGGCATGTGAAATCTCACCTACAGGCTTGTGCTTCAAGCAAGACATGAAGTTATCCTCTTACAGACACCACAGAAAATTCTTAATAGATATCAAGAAAAAGTCCTCCATGCTTCTGAGTTCGCAAATCCGCTCAATTACAAGATGCTCCAATAGCTCCAAATGAAAACCAGAAAAGTGACTTCCAACTAGGAAAGGGCCCATTGGTGCTCCCGGTGTTGCTCAGGAGGTCCTGCTGGGCAACGACTACACACAACGGAGGCCAGATTCCAGCTGTGAAGCCTCTTTGTGTCCTCCCCACATAGACCATGCAGAACTTACAGCACGGCAAGTTCAAGATAGGTGTTGAAGCTTTCGTGTGACCAATTCACCTACACATTTCAATCTCTGTGCAAACATTCAGACCTTGGGGTAAGCAAATGCCACAAACACTGAGATCTAATTCATCCAGACTTGCAGAATTTTCTGATCAATTTTGGCAGACCTGTTGTTAAAAGGGTAGAGTGAGTAGTTAAGAAAAAAAGGTCAAATCATTGAGAAGAGAAAGGGAATCAAAACTACTAAGCCAGGTATGTGTAATTTGCCCCAGAGAGCAGAAGACAGAGAAATGGAAGTGTCAACCAAGCAAAGAGCACAAACACAGAAATAGTTCAGAATGGCTTTCACAGATTCACACACAGAGATGTGAGCCACAGGTTATAAGGAGTCTATGAAGAGGGAATTAAAGGCAAACAGCAGTAAGCTCCCTCCGAGGACGCGGTTACTACTAAGCTACTGAACAATCTTTCACGTGGCATGAAGAATGACAAGATGTGCTGGGTTTGGGCTGCCGGTGGGAAGCAGAGCTGCAAGGGAGGTGGCTGGTGGTGACCCAGGTGCCTCTCCTCCCTGCACACCAGCTACCAAGGAGAGGTTCACACCCTGCTCTCTACACGCTTCTCTTTGGATGCGCACAAGGAAGCAAACTTCTGAAAAATGGCAGGTCTGTACAGAATTGTGCAAATTATACAAAGATAAACATAGATTAAGAGATTAGGAACATTTCCTTTCCTCTGCCTCCCTGAAGGACTGCTGCTGTATGAGAAGGGCACTGCTTTCAATTCACTAATTTGTCAGTTCACAGCTTTTTCACTGCATGTTATCTAATGGCCAAATAACTAACTTGCAGGGAAGAAAAGTCACTCCCAAACCAAACACATGGGAAAGGCCACTTGATGACAAGTCCATACAATTCTTCACTTCTGGAAAACTGGTGAAGCTGATGCAAGTGATTTACCTTCTGTGTTGGATACAGTTGGCTAAGGAACTGAAACCAACGCTGAGATTTAGCCATGGAAGTTAGCACTAAGTTGTCAGTTTTCCCTAGATTCAGAATAGGAATTGGTCTAGTAATTGACAATAACATTTTATTAATAGCTACCTTAATCTCCTATTTCAGCAGTTATGAACAGCTAAGGATTTAGACTATTAAAAAATGTAAACATTACAGAATTTTCCTTTAACTAGTTTCTCTACTACATCTTAAAGTGAACTAACAGAAGGGCTTAAGTCAAAGGGAGATGAAGTGTATGATTTTAATAAACATTTTTCTTATTAAAATCTTGATATAGTTTAAATATACCATACAGAGGAAAAAAGCTATTTATAAAGCTACATACACATTTCAAGTCAATGACGACAGCATAAATCATTCTAGATTCCCTCTCCACTTATCAGAACGTCTTGTGTGTGTATATATGGTGAACTACTTTGAGTTATCTGCATAATTTTTGTCTAGCTATACATTACAGGACTTAAAAAATGTTTAAGCTATATACAGAAATATATATACATATAACATATATTTATATGTTATACATACACATACACTTATATACATATACACACAATACATATATATATATATATACACACAGTACTTTACATTTATATGTGGCCTTTCACCCAAGGGCCTTGAATACTTTTTAATACATCATCTCACAAAGCTCTGTGAGGGAGGGAGCTTTATTTTACAGGCTGTAGATCTGATGCCTAAACAGTTTCTTTTGCTTTCTACTAACCTCACACAGTTAGAGGCGTTTTCGGTAATGCAAGTAATCACACCAGTTAGAAATCCAGGCATAAGGTAGATGTTGCTTTGTACCTTTGTAACTATCCTCCTTAGTACAACAGCCATACCAGTATACACTTTCTCTCTGCCTGTACACCTGTACCTAGACTTGTGTAGCTGTACTGCTTTTTAATTGATACTAGCACAGTAAAATCTGATAGCTTTGAATTTAAGACACACTGGAGGTCACAACAGGAAATCCAGAATATAGACTCCAATCCTCATACACTGAAACAATCCTTTTCTAGGATGATTGATTTAGGAAGCATTAGTACATGCAGGAATAATTCTACATCTGTTTACTTGATTTACCTGCAGTTTAACTACACAAGCCTGAAACAGCCTTACTTAGAAAAAGGGGTTTCAGCATCAGTTTGGCAACTGTTGATCAGAATTTCTGATCTCAACTGTCCTCTATACCTCTAGCAACTAAAATTATCAAAACAGACTTTTTTGAAAATCACAGCTATAGGTAACTTCTGGTCATCCTCAACTAGCAGACAAAGGAAAACTCAGTGGAGCTCTGGCAAAGGATCTTGACGGAACATTAGTTTAGCTCTTCCCAACAAAAGGAAGAAAAAATAAAAAGCACTCATGAGGTTGGAGAAGCAAGAAAGAGGGAGAACATCCCCACCACAAAAGCTCTTCAGTCTACTAAGTTTTCAAAAATTTCTTTTGACTCAGAAAAAGTAGCTCTTTCCTTCATTAATCACTTCCCTAACTCTCCAAAATCTCTCAAGCATAAGGGAAAACAAGTCCTAAGATACGGTCAAAGACTGCCCTCCCCAAAAGCAACCAACCACTTCAAAAGTGAACATACAGTAGAACCCACTACAACGCAGTTTGAGAATTTTATTCTAACCTAATTACCTTGAGATTTTTCAGAACAAGCCTCTCTCTCTTCAAACCAATTCTGTAAAAAGAAGGGGTTGCCTGGCCTGTTTCATTCAGGATTCTCTGCTAACTGTAAAATGTGGGCTGAATGTCTTCTGCGGGTCAATTTTTCAGTTACAAAATTCAGATTTTATGAAGAACTATGTTTAGTGTATGCTGTTAGTTAATGTATAAATGGCTAAATAAATAAAAACTATTGTTTCTTCAGCATGACTTGGTATTTTGTCTGTATTTTCTTTATTAAAAAACTGTAACAAGATACTTAAAAAAAGGCTAGATACAAAAGAAGTTAAGCTGCTCACGAACATTAAAGTTTTCCAAAATGTATATTCAATAATCATGATCTTATAAACATTTTACAGTTACCAGAAAGTGCCCAGGCTGAGTTTACATAGTTAGATAACGTAGTACAAGTGTCAGGTTAGAACTGGTAGTGGAACAATCTCCTGACTGTCTGTTCACTGAAACAGGGATACAAAAATGTTGATTGTGAACTATGAAATACTGTGCATTGGCCTCATCATATGTACAAAAAAACCCCCACTAAAAGTACAGATTACATGCAAAATATTAGTGATGGTATCTGATGCGCCAGAATTCAATGCAATTGGAACAAAAATTGCAATGAAAGTGTTTTGTAAGTGAACGATCCCCACTCTGGGATCTGAGCTGTCAGGAACTTTTTACAAGTTCAATATACATGATACACAACTGCAGCCAACCACAAATTAAACACCATAAAAAAAAAAAGTTAAAATAAAACACAGAACATACTTAATTTTTTATTTTGAAATTCCCTACTCCCTCTATACAAGAACCTTTGCTGAAACGCTTTCCACAAAGGCAGCAGTGAATTTTCAGAACATTTTACATATTTTCCCTCAGCAAAAAGATAAATCACAGTGTAAATTATATTGTTCTGCTGTCATCTTTGGCTGGGGTTAGGCAAAGGAGTCACTGACCAGCAAACTGTTGCAATCAGATATTGCCAGTGCTCCTTAGGCCTTTACATTACAAATTTAGTATAGGAATGTTTGCATTTAATTTTTTTAAGTACCACCAGGGGTATGACAGCATTAACTTTCATAAACTTTTATAGACAAATGGAAAAATCTACAAAACTTAGCTAGTAATATTACACAGCAATACACACTTTTTATACTCTACACAAAACCAAAATTCTTGGTCTTAATGGCGAGTAACAATTTCTGTTTCAAAATCTGCTTAGAGGAATAGAGTGGGACATAAAGGCGAGAAATGCAAGTGTTTGCTGTAGGAAGATGTTGGTCATCTGGTGGTCTTATTGTGATTGACGGCATAGGCTGGAATCCCTCCTCACTGGCAGGCAATGATGGACTTGAGGTCCAAAAGTAAACCTGAAAAAGAAGATGGCATTTAAAATTTGCTGTACGAGGCCAAAATTCATACTGCTTAACCTGTCGCTACACAACACGTAACGAACTGCACAGACACAGTAAGCTTGATCATACTACGTTCTGCTCAGCATGCCAACTAAACTCAGCGGTCATGCTACCTGCTTTTGGAGTAGCTTCCTTCACCTCCTTTTGTCAAGTGCTCATTACACTACATACTTCTGTTAAAATTGATAAAAGCAGCACTCAAAATGATCCTGTATCAACAAATCCCCTGGAGATGAAATGTCCCCAGATACACTGCCATCAATACAAAACACATGAGAAACCTCTCACAACCCAGTCAGTGAGTACAGAACACAGCACTTGTACAGACAAAAGGCAGCAACAGGGAATATTTGGTTTATTGTCTCAAGCGTGAAATACTAACTTGCAAAGCAGAGTCACTATCAAAGTGTAACCATAGATATTCCTTAAGAAATGTGCTCTAAATTTTCTGCTTTTCAGATTAGTCCTTTTTTCCTTTTATCAAACTGTAAAGGGAAGATAGTACCTTAAGCAGCAGGAAGATAAAAAAGCAAGTAGTTTTAAGAAGCAGACAGGCAAGTTTCTCAAAATGAAACCCCCTGAATACTATCTTGTTCTTTCATGTTTCTCATCAGCTATTCTTAAAGGGTTTTGAGGAGGAGACAGTATCATGACTGACATCTTACAGAGAGGACACGGGTGTTGCCCTCAGGATACACAGAAGTCAGGAGAGCAGATGATCCAGGAAGAGAACTCAACCTCAAAACCCTACTAGCCCACAACACAGTTGACTAATCACAGTTACTCAGCTTAGGAACGCCTCTGCAGAGACTGTAACTGTGCTACCCTAAGAACCCTGTCTATGTGGCTTTGGACACACCATGCTTACTTTTCAGTTGCAAGAAGGTCTAGGATTCACACCTGATGTTTCCAGAACTGAAAGTCTAATCAAACTCTACTGCCCTGGTCCACTATCTTAACTCTTCACATACAAAGTCTCTGCAGGCAGACACAGTTAAAAACAGTAATGATGCCAAAGCTATTCCAGTTCTTCTGCACGTTTCCACCTGGAATGGACAACTTACTAGATCTTGTCTTTCCGTCATACTCATCTTCTCAACTATGGACCAAAACCAACGCTTGAATTGCAAAAGCTTCTCAGCATTTTCTCCTGTGTGAAACAAAACCGATATGTAATGAAGCTGGTACACTGGACAGCAAGTATCAAGAGATCTGTTTTATATTTACTGCAAGTTGGATCTCATCTTCAATCTCATTCATAAAGTCCTGATATTGGAGACACTGGTAATTTCAAAACTAATACACATACTTTTGAATTTAAAGGTTAACTC
This sequence comes from Brachypteracias leptosomus, assembly GCA_013401335.1. Taxonomy (NCBI): domain Eukaryota; kingdom Metazoa; phylum Chordata; class Aves; order Coraciiformes; family Brachypteraciidae; genus Brachypteracias; species Brachypteracias leptosomus. The sequence goes on from VYZX01010349.1 coordinate 98,218, forward strand.
TGACATACTACAGTACAACTCCCCCCCTCCCCACCTCGAAAAAAGTGTAACAGCTAAATATAATTTCAAATCGTGTAAGAAATATTAGACTGCATCAATCAACATTTATAGTTTTAAAGTTAGGTCAGAATTTTCAGAAGGAAAGATATGCTACCAACAATAACAATTCTTGTGTTTAAGCACCAGCTGTCAGCAAGGTTGGGAAATGTACTTCCCCCACCCCCAGTTGAAGGGAAATATTTTCAAAGTTATGTAATAAAACCAGTAATAATTTTATTAGGACATTCAGTGATTTATTAACTGATGTCAAATTTGAAGAGGTAGTTTAAATCTAATGCTGGTAACTCCACACGGAACACACCATGTCAAGTTATCCCTGCAACCCTGTTTCTGAATAAGTAAGTTATTTCATACCTGACTCATCATTGAAAGAGGTAAAGCTGATTAGCATTTGCACATTTACTTCACCACAGCCATTTACCAGAAGTCTGAAATCTTCTGCTGTCAAATCTTCTAATGAATTCTTTGGAAGTACATCCAGAAGACCCTTCCTCATTGCCTTAAGTGAAAACCACAAGACTGACGTTATAGTCATATCGTTTTCAGACTGACTTTCAATGCATTACTGAAAACTTCCACATGAAATCTCCTATTAACTCAAAATTCACTATTCTCCTAGCTGTTTTCTTTCAAACCTTTACTCATCTGAGATGCAAATTTTCTGAAACAAAGAACTGCATTGATCTGTTAAACCCTACCTACTATTGCAAAATAAATCAGTGATGGTTTGAATTAATATTTCACCAGGAGCAGAAGCAAATGCACTAATGCTAAAAAGCTCAAATATTTTGGTGAGCTACACCGACTCTGATGAGAATGATGAAAAATGCATCTTGCATGTTACTTTTACTTTGCTTCCTCAGACACTCAAGTGCCAAGTCTGCTTAAAAATGTTATACATGCATATTTTATGTATATAAGTAATATCCTGAAAAGATTGGAAATTCCATTTCCAACATGGAAGAGTATGAATAAATTTGTTTTAGTAAATTCCAAAGTGAATACAAACATTATGGTTTTCAACTCTTAAAATAAACAAGAGTCAAACTACTAACATAGGCAGACATGGAGATCAAGTAGCTTAATTCCAGGAACATGTTCTTTCTGTGAGAATTTTGGACCTGAACTGCACAGAGGTAATTTAGCAGTCTAGCAGCCTGCCAGAGTATCGCCACAGTGCAGCAGGAAAACATGGTCAGCAGAAATGGCCAGGTTTAGATGTAGCACATGACAGACAGCAAGCCGTTCTAAGTACTGGACCTTCATTAACTGTTTACAGAAATATGTTATTCCAAAATTTTTATTTTAAAAGGGCTTCCAAACCCAATTTATTTTTAATAGAGTTTAATATAGTCAATTGTTAGGTTTCTTGCCAGACTAGTAAAGTAGGAATGAAGTTGTATGTTTCATAACTGATTTTTCCTTTTAAAGCAAGGACACACGTCAGAAGTTCAGGGTGATTTACATAAATATTTTGAAATTTCTTTTCAACCTTTTTTTATGTGGCTAAACAAATCAAAGGTGACAAATTATTAGAACAAAGCAGCTGCTAAATACAAAGCAATAATTCCAAGAAGATATGTGCTATTTGAGCTCAAGAAATGAACATATATGCTTAACCAATGAGATCAAGTTTAAAATACCTTCCTTCTATAAAAAAAGAGAAATTGCTCAAAGCACTCAGTCTTCACAGTACTGCAGAAACAGCTATACAATTACAAAAAAAGAAATAAATGTTTTTAATCAAACTGTCAAGACTTCAGAAGAAACCTTATGAGCAATACTGTAATGAGGAAAAGAATTAACTGACCAAAATGTCACAGATTTTTTTTTTTTAAAATGCTCTACTGAAGACTTACATGTAGAGGTTGTTCTGCTACTACCAGCATTCGGTGTTCTGCATATTTCCGGACATACTCATATACATTCTGCGGAGTGACTGGTATATTTACACCATTGGAAATAAGTTCAACCTACGGCAAAGTAACAAACACCATTTAAAAAAGAAAAAAGAAAGGAAAAAAGGAAATGAGATTATTACAACAGCCACAGAAAGCAATAAATCACTGTGCAGCATAATATTCCTCCAAGACCAAGCAAAATTTTCTACTACAGGTTAGCTTTAAAAATTCCTTAGGATAGACTATACTACCCAGGCTTCACGGCAAGCACTCCACCTTTAAGGAAAAAATACCCCCACACTTCAATGTCTGAGGAGCACACGGCATTTGAACCTAGAAATGGTAAAATGTTATCTCTGCCACCTGAGAAGAGCCTGGATTACGTGTACATGGCTGCCAAACTCTGAAACCAGAGAGACAGAAGTGTAGCTGTGCTTACCTGCCCTCCACCCTCCTCCTTACACAGGTCTATTGCAAAGGCCAAGTCCATTGCTGCAAACACTGCGTCAGCATCTGCACTCTGGGAAGCGAGGATAAGTTGCCGAAGGCTCTCGTACATAACCGGGTCGAAAAAAGCAAAGTCATGCCAGTTCACCTATAAAACAAGAGAGGTGTTTGAAACATACCCGTTGCTAGAGAATATATTCAAAATCACATGATCTGTGCCTAACTGCACTAGCACACAGCAGTGCATAGCCCACGTAACAAAACATACGAACACTTGAAAAGAAAGGCAGGTTTCAGCCTGCACCTTTCAAGGTGCACTAGAATACTCAACTGAAGTGCATTACATGAAAATAGACCCATAAAGCCTTTCCTGCTATAAAGGGCACAGGGGTCATAAAGAAAATTTATAGGTTTGGGGTTTTTTTTTAAAACAAATTCTTCTACATAACACCTAGATGAATAGAGATTTGATGGAAGTTGACTGAAGCTGGAAACAACTTGCATCAGTGCTCCAAAATGCTGGAAGTTCCCCTCCACTTAAACACACGTGTACTGCTGCTACATACACACGCTTAAGTGACTGATGGCCCAGTAGCTGCATTCCACAGTTTCCAACAACTCAAACACCAATGTCTACTTCTTGCTGTTTTCTGAAATTTCTTGCTTTTTTATTCTTTATCAGCCTGGAGAGAAAAGTCATCTACTAACTAAACTAATCCTAACTAAAATATTCTTTGATGTATCCAACACTTAACTGGAAAGAACACATAGTCAAGAAGAAAAACCTGGAGAAAAGAATTAGAAGGGAATCTTGCTTTGGAAGGTATCAGGGGATATTTGTAGGTGTATCTTTCTGCCATTAACCCTTTTTCATTAAAGGTCATACGTATGCTGTGTAACTGACTGCGTGATCAACATTGTTTTTCAGGAAAGAACAGCAGTAGCAAACCTTGTTTTAAGTTTGTTGCATGAGACAGAACTTGCAATGCTACTGACTAACACCTGATGTGTGAAGTAAAAAAATAGTGTTCATTGGGGTGAGGAAGCATTTCTACCAGAAGCATAGGTAACTACTACTCTGAATTAAATTATACCCACACCTGGGACAAAATTTTCATTACAATTCAATTCAGTGAGTCCTTTAATATTGAGGGAAATGCTTTCCAGTAAGCTGAGACACTATTGCCTATACTAGTTCAACAGTGTCTCTGAGTCTTCAGTCTTGGGAAGAGGAAAAGGGAGATGGTAAAACTGTTTCTGAAGAGAGTCAAAGGCTGGCCTGTTATAAATCATTCCATCTTAGTCAAATACCTGGCTTCTAGTACTTCTACTCAGTTCAAAATCTAGCAAATGAAAAACTTAATACTCCTCAAATTAAATTTAAAGATATCCTTACAGTACAAATATCAACTCTGCTGGTCAATACATGCATGTTAGGGACAGAACAAAAATTTTTTAATATGAGATTTTATGTAATTAAAGAAAATTAAAATTTCTATGTTCAACTTACCTTTCTGCCAAGAAGAACTTTGATCACGTGTCTATTTAATGTGATGGGACATAGTTCATTCTGCAACAAGCACAATCCTAGGATTCTGAAAAGAAACGTTTGGGTATGACAAAAATAAGATTTGCAGATCTTTCAGCAAGTTTACATTAATAAAGTTAGAATATTCTAAGAATCAGGCTGCAGCTAGCTTTCCAGCTGTATCAATCCCCAAAAGAAAATCATGTATATATATAATTTAAAAAAAAAAAAATTTCTGCAGTATAAAAGTTCTAGATTGTAAAAAAAGATAAAGATAAAAATTTAACAGAAAAAGAAACCTTGGGTTGACATGTGCAAATTCCCCACTATTTAGCTCCAGGTGAGAAATACAGGGCATAAAAGTTAAAAAGTTTTTGCAGCTTGGATCATTGGTTCTCTCCCTGGTATTCTGTAGATTCATTGTTTACAGTTTTTTCAGACTGGAAGTTTAACAGTAGCATACCTGCCAATGTTTCTGAAACAATTCAGCCTTGCTTCTGTGTTTTTACCAGGTCTTGGTGTATAAAAACCTCGTTTTCCAGGTTGGTAGAAGAGTGGTGCATTATCATCCCCATCATCTGTATCATCTAATTCCATATCCACTACACTGCGGCTGGAACCATGTCGCTTCCTATTTTCCTGGTTTGAAAGTCAGAACAGCAATTAACAAACTTCTAGCTGCTGACACACATCAGCAAGCTATTTGCTACTAGCCCCAAGATTCAAGTTTCACTCATTAAGAATTTCCATGCTATTTCCTAATGGTAATTACTGCTTAATCTTTTCAAAAGAAAAAAAGGAAGAAAAAAGAAAGATAACTCCACAGGATAATTAAACAGAATTTTGTCTTGTGTGATAAAGAAAGGCTCCAGTTGCTTAAGTTTTTTAAGTTAACAGACACAACTTGATCTTAAGCAAATATAATTTGTGCAACAGTTTGTTACCTGCACTTTATCTGAAGAGTCTAGCAATCCAAGATCCAATATACTGTCAGCACCATTCTCCCTTGAGAAGGAAAAAAAGAAAAAAATTATTTTCACAATAAGGAATTGTCATATTCTGAAGCCAGACAGACTAGATAAAACCAACATCAACAAGTTACTTGCCCAAAGGAAAATATCTAGAACAAAGCAAGGAGAAAGTTTGATGTGTCAAGAGTTAGATGTAGCACAGTGAAGTGCTTCGGCCACAAAATCAGATCTCATTTCTTATCTAAATCCTTGATACTTTACCTGCCATGTGCAATAATGAGTTCCATTGCTTCATCAACTCTTGCTCTAAGGGAGTCTTCACTAGCAAGTAACAGAAGCAGCTGAGCAGGGGACAATTCCAACAACATTCCTGTGATTTTACTTGCAAATGCCTGTGGATAAGGAATGATATGTCTTACTGTTTTCCTCCAGTTCTCTCATTTTCAAATATGGTTTTATGAAAGTTTTAGTATTTAAATACAGGATGTATCACAAGCTACTTCCTGAACTAAATGACAAATTACAGAAACAAAATCTTAAGAAAATGCCAAAGAACATAAAAACAACCCTACGTGTTCAGATATTTTCAGTTGTATTAAACAATAATGAATAACAAAATTAGTGTTTAGATTAAAAGATGGCAAGAACAATGTATCGTTAAGTATATTAGACAGATAAGTCTTACTGGTTGCATTGCTTGCACTCGAGGGTAAAGCCTTTCTCCAAGGGCTTGCCTGTGTGCTGGAAGAGGGTCAGGGTCATCACTTGGATTTCCCTCTGATGCTGGTCTAAAAGGCCGTGTGTCAATGGAAAGTTGTCTTCTAAAGTCCCTTAAGAAAATGAAAGCACTTTGTATTCATTTCAGAGTAAACATGCAAAAATCATTAGCACACAGATTCAAAACAGCATTAGTTTTTATGCTGGAATAGTAGTGTTGCACATAGCTGCTTGGAGAGAATGATTCAGGAAGAGAATCAAAATGAACCAGAGATTTTAACACTACTAGCACCTTGAGTACAGCAGTTGGACATGCAACCAATGGCAACGTTGTTTCTAAACCACCTCAATTTTATTCTAGTACACAAGTTTTTATTAATGTTTTAGCAGGAGAGATTGATGGCATATGGTTGAGACAACCTATCAATGCTAAAGGATGTATAATTATTCTCTAGAGAATTAAAGTATATAATGAATTTCAAGAAATCACCCTGAATTGCTCCTTAAAGGGAAAATACAGACACCTTTGAGGAATTATCTTTCCTGAAGATAACCAAGGCAATTATTCTACTTGTCAAAGTATCTCCCAACAAATTAAAAATACACGACTTACCTATCCCTATCTCTCCGAGACCCAGCTCGTAAGCCACTACTTCTCCGCATTTCTCTCTCTCGCTCCCTTTCCCGATCTCTCTCTCCCCTATTTCGCAATCTCTGCATCAGACCTGAAGGGGGAAAAACCTCATAAGCTTAAACATCTTTATATTTCTCTCTCCTACCCAAGTTTCAGTGTAAGGAGGACAGTTTTGGAAGACAGCTTGAAAGACATCAATGAGACAGAACCACTTCACTTGAAGTAGTGATTGGGGTTCAGTTCCTGAAGCATTTGTACCAACTTACAAATGCCAATATACTTCAAGAGTTTAATATATACTTTCAAAAACACTAAAATATAATTGTCATAAGACAGATGGTGCACTCAGATTAAAATGTATGCTCTTATTACCTAAATCTTGACAGATATTACCTACTGGAGGCAAAGGTGCTGAAAAAAGCTGAGAGCATCTAAAGCAGACTCTTGTTTTGTGAAAAACAAGAGCTTCCTGTTTCTGAAAGCACGAAAAAAGCCATTTCCTTGCCTCAGAGACGTAACATGCACAATTTTCACCGTTCCTGTGCTGAGCTTACAAGAGAAATCTGAGAAAACACCAAGTGTTTCAATGTAAAATAGTGTCCAAGGCCTTTATGAATGTTATCTGTAGATTAAGTGTGCTCATTACTTACTTGTATGGGTACCCTTGTTGGCATTCTGAATACAATCTAGATTTGGCAGTTTCTCATTTGACAGAAAAGCCTGTGCAATAGCAGTATAAAAGCTTCGTGCTACACCGCTGCCTTCTCCTGGCTCATCCTTAAAAGTAACTTTTACTCTGTGTACAGCCATCGGAGTGGTAGCACATCTGCGACCAAAATGATTGTTGAGCTGCCTCATGGTCTGCTGAATTAGAAGATCTCTGTCTCGATCAACCTAGTAAAAACACACAAAAAAAGGTTTTCTTTTCTTTACCAATCATCATATCAAGAGAATTTCAGCTTCACAACAAGTTTGTGGATACTTCTGCACAGACTCAGAAAATACCAACAAGAGTGAAAAACTACAGAGTAACTGCAACACAGTAAGATTTAAGACACTGGTTTGCAGACTTTGAAATACAACTTCTCCTACCAAGTTATTGCAATGTGTGATAATTTAACTTTTAATGAAAACAAATTCAGAAGATAAACTAACATTTTTTACCTCCAACGTTAAATCCCTGGATTGCTGATTTCTAAGTTTTTCCATCTCCCTGCGGAATTTTGATTCCTTTACTTCAAAGCCACCTAATTCAGTTAAGATCTTAAAAAACAAAACAACAACAACAACAAAAAACAGAATTAGAATAACAAGGAAGGTTCACAATTTAGTTTTAAGAGGACCTGTCCTTACATTGGGAAATACATACCGATCCAGGCTCTGCTCCAACATCTTCCATGAATACTCTACCAAACAACTCTAAAGAGAGGCGCCAACGTCCCAGCAACATGTCATGAGATATAACCATGCCCATAAAGCTACACTGTGGCCTGACAAGAGGGAAGACAAGCAAAATCAAATTACATTTCAGAAACATTTTGTGTACTTCTGCTTTTTCTTATCCTCTGCCTTCAAATAAGTTTTTTACTTCTTGATAAAGAACACCACAATACAGTAAGTTTGTGGACAAAACCACATAAAGCTGCCTAGTTTCAGCTTAAACACAAGTCTTGCTTCTGGACAGAAATTAACTCTCAAAGCATGTGACTTCATTGCTACATGGAACTCACTGTTATGGGTCTCCTTTCAATCAAGACATTAATTTATTTTTTTTTTATAAAAGCTGTTACTCAAAGTGAGGGCAGTTCCACTCCTAACTCCATAAAGCGTGGTTAGTATCACCAGACACAGATGGCAAGCTGTCAATTCCAATTTTTAAACTTCACTACCCAGGACATCATAGTAGGTCTGCAGCAGGAAGTGAGGTAGTAAAGGACTTTTACTGCAGTTTGCACAGACCTCTTTGAAGACTGTTCAACTGTTAATTTTAAAAGCTATCAAAAACAAACTATAAATTCAAACTAAAGTAACCTTCCTATTTTAATTTAAACAGACTGTTCAGAGTCCCAAATACTCTTTTATCAGGTCAGTAATATTTCATAGAGTAATTTTCAAGTCAAACTACCTGAAAGATGTGAGAGGTGGTCCTTCACTTTCTGTCAATCCTATCTCTGCCAACAAGCTGCTTTTCAGTTGTGCTGCAAGATCATGAGCTGAAGGCCCTGGTTTTGAACTCTCAGATTCCTCTGTAGGCACATTTTGTTCCTCCCCTTCCTTCTTTTGCCGATTTTGCATGCTCATAACATTTTTTAGGTTGGCAGCATAAGACATTTTAGTTGGAAGAACCTGAAGAAGGAAAAGTAAAATTGCACTTTCAAAGCAGTCTGAAAGGCTTTTTCAGGTCATACATATATCTACATGTCTCTCTATATAGATAGAGCTATATATTTAATTTTCAAACCACACAAAAGTGAGCACTGTAATTGACTTGTTCAAACATAGTAACCTCAATCATTTCAACAAATAGGAAAAAACATTTTCCCCATCTTGTTTGCAATTCATACACTTGTCATTTAATATTCAGTCTATAGGCAAGTCAAATCTACTGGGCTATAGGGAGACAATTCTAATCCCAAATACCCATATAATTGGCATTTCAAAATTAACTCAGGATTGTACTGCAACCTTTAAAAATACAGCCTGAAATCTGCTATAAATCAGTAATCATGAAAGTTCCTACATTTTAAAAAAATTTGGAATACTTTTTATAAAAGGTCCAAATTTTCATACTTAGTGGGCTTTTAAATTATTCTGAAAGCTACTTAAAATTCCCTCTGAAAATATTAAAGTGTCTTTTTAAGGAATGAAAGTACTAGCTTAAGTTATCCTATTGTTTAAAATAATAAAACCATTAGATCTACCTCAAGGCAGTTTCTATCCACTGTAACTTCCATTAAGCATTTCCCACTGTTGGCAGAAGACGAATACAGGCCCTGGCTTGGTCGGCCAAACAGATCTTCTTTGCGAGCATTTGGCTGAAAATTAACAAAAGCATTCTGCGTAAATAATATACTTCAGTTAGAAATAAAAAAGAGCAAACTGCAGTTTTCTTCCAAAACACCATCTCTGATGTCACCTGTAATAGATGGGGCTGGTCTGCCAGGGGGATGGCCTCTGCCAGAGGAACCTCAAAAGGATTGGGTGGAATGCAGCCGAGGAACGTCATAGAGTCTGATCGTCTGAAAAATGGATGGTTTTGGCCAGTCTCTGCTGGGAGGGAGTCATCATCTTTGTCGTTGAGTGTAGCACCTAAAAGTCAGAGAACATCTCAATTGAACTTTCACAGTTATAAAAGCAAAGGATTTAAAATAGCAAAAATTAATCCCTTCTCTCTTAGCTGTCTGGAGGAGCATCTCTGAAAATTTAATACTTCCACAAATCCTGTATTTTTAAGTTGCTTAGTCTTTTTATTTTTATTTCTTTATTTTTATTCTTTTTACTGTAACTAACTTCACTGAACATGCACTCCCACACTATATGCATTTTATATAGAGTACACATTCTACTATTTTCAGCAGCAGTTTCATCAGATAAAAAAAATCAGTTTAACTCTGATTGAAATTTTAAAATCTGTCATTAGGTAGAATGATAAGGCACAAATTCTGTAGTTGAGAGAGAAAGAAGAATAGGAAGAAGAAATCTGGTAAAGAAACAGTGATAAAACAGTCTTACTAAAATCCAAGTTTAACATAACATATACAAGTAGCAAAATTTATCCAAAGCCTCAGCTAAAGGGGAAAGAAAACCAAGAAAGTGTTGCATTTTGACATCCAATGTGTTTCTGTATACTAACTTTGATTGGTGTCATCATCATTTTCATGTTCTGAATCCTCATTGTCAAGACCCAATTCCAAAAGTTCCCGAGTTCTTAAAAAAAAAGAAAAAAAACCAAAACCAACATTTACATCTTCAGCAATCAATAAAAGCAAGACTATAATCAGTAAGTGTACTATACAAGACTTGCATGCTGCTGGCTCACGTTGAGCTTTTCATCAACCAGGACCCTTAAGTATTTCTCCTCAGGACTGCTCTCAATCCACTCATTGCCCAGCAGAGAAAATCATTGTAAAATGATCTGAACAGGATACTACAACAAGCTTATCAATCAAACATAAGTACATTATATACCACTGTAAATGTATTATTTTTAGAATATGCATATTACTACACACAAAGATATATGTATATATTTCTGAGTTGCTGAGTAACAATGGCAACGACAAACAAAAGGGCATATGCCACTTCTGCAAAAGCTTTTGTTTCTCCGAGTCAGCCTTGATACCTTTTCCGTTCCAGCTGAGGAGTATCCAATGTTGTCTGTTGATTCATTGCTTTAATCCAATAAATAAGGGCTTGAAAAACGTATGCTACATGCTTTAGTGAACAGACATCTAGAACAGGAAGAACATCTGAGTGCTCATCATTGTGAGAACGCATCAAAGAGAGTGCGTAGTTGAGGAAATCACCACGTGCTGACATCATTCCTTGACGGGCACTGAGTAAAGTAGCGCGTCTAGTGAAAGAAAAGGAGTAAATACAGAGAGATTAGGCATCACAGTAGAATGCATTCTTTACGTATTAGTCTCTGTATTGTAACAGACGTAAAAGCCCAAAAGAAACCCCACAAAAACAGTGATAATAAGAGTAACAATCAGTTTCATGCTTTACTATAAGCAGTTCAGGTGCAGTACACTACAAACAGTTAATACTCAAGATGAATCCAGTACATCAGAATAAACCAAAGAGTAGCACCAACACAGGAAGTCAACTTAAATTAAAGCAGTAACTACACTGCTGCATTACAAAATTAGATTTCTAAAACATCAGTGAACAAGATTTGACCGTAAATATTGGTAATTCGTATTGTGTGCAGTAATCAAACTACTTTCATACCTTCTTCCCTCAAGTGTTCTTAAGCTAGCTTCCTCTCGGGCCGTCATCCTTTCCCTTCTGGCTGAGTTCTGGGAAGCATGGAGAGGATGATTTGGATGCCCAGGATCACCAGCAGATGCTAATGCAGAACCATAACGCAGCTGAGCTTCAGTGGAGTCCATGATACTAACCATCCAATTCCATGTAGGAATAAGCTTTTCTTCTACGTAATTCTGTAGAAAATGAGATTGAATGAGTTTTGTAAACAATAGAACTAGATGATGAGAATGCAGTCTCAACATATGCCTCCACCATGGCTTTTATAGTTAACACTTGATTCCTACAAGGAAGCTGTAAAATGACATTCCAAGAATGACCAAGGAGTAGTTTCCAAAAGCTCTGTTGAGACTGCTGGTTTACTGCAGTGCAATGCAGCTCTCATCACTTAATACCTTGGTGTCTGTAAAGCATTTTCACCATTCCTCTCTCCCTTTTGGGCATCTCTTCTACTCCTCACCTTATGACCACCCAGCATCTCCCATGTGCACGAGTTTTGAGAATTTTGATTCATAGACTTTGGTTACATAAACTTTCAAAAAAACTCAACAGTCAAGAACGCTGCACCAAAAAATATGCACATAACAGGGAAACAATGATCATGTTCCTAAAAGAAGGGACAGTAAACAGGACATTTACCTGTACAAATCTTTTACCTCATTTAATTATTTGGCCCTTACTAGCTTTCCTCATTTATAGACTCAAAGGTTCACATGAAAAAGAACAGGACAAAAGATCTCTTAGTAAAGATCACAAGTATCTCCAAAGCAGTCAATCCTGACTTACCTATTAATTAGATACCAGTCAGACTTACTTGAAAAAAAAAACCAACCCACTAACTGAAATTCCTTTTTAAAAATAATACATGTATATGAAATATAAACAATTTAATGGAATTAATAACTACAGTTACTTCAGCCTACACTATCTCTCGTGATGAGAGTCTGAGAGAGCTGGGACAGTTTAGACTCGAAAAACTCAGGATGTGTAGAAATACCTGATAAAAAGGTACAAAATATACAGAGCCACACTCTTCTCAGTGATACCCAGTGAATGGACAAGAGATAATAAGAACAAACTGAAACACTTGGAATGTCTATTTAAACTCGAGAAAAATCTTTTTTACTATGAGAGTTGTCAAACAACAGGTTGCCTGGAGCGGTTGCGGAGTCTCCATCCTTTGAGATACTCAAAACCTCACTGTACACAGTCCTGAGCAGCCTTCTCCTGTTGACCCTACAGGGAATTTGGACTAGGCAATCTTCAGAGGTCACTTTCAACCTCAACAATTCTATAATTTTACCTAAAAAGCCCAACTGTATTGAAATTGTTTCTTTACAGAGATCTGAATGTTCTTACCTGCAAGTTAACTGCATCTTGGTAAGTCAGCTTCACTGCAGCTGGGATTTGGGAGTATACTAAATGATTGTACTTGGGAATCAAACCCATCAGATCAGATATCTGCCTTATCACAATGCTGTATGCTCTTGCTAAACTGCTTGCAGATGTTAAATAGCTGCTTGCATTGCTGGCTTCAAGTGCTGCAGCTGCCGCTGCAGCACTCGTACTGATGGTACCGCTCCGACGCAGGTTTGATGGATCGATGTAAATCAAGCCTGCCGAACTTGCTAAACAGAAAAAAGGCACGATATTAATGAATTCATTTAACCATAGCTATGTATTTTCTGTACTGACTGATATCACCAACATTTCTAGACATAAACTTGTAAATATTACTGACATCTCAACTGTAGCTAGCAAAAAGCTACTAGCTATAAGTATACTCATATTTTCTTAAGAACTACAACAGAATCTTCTTTTTTTTTTAAAATTTAAAACTAGAACAGGAACTAGTCAAGATAGGTCAGCCTTGTCATTCTATGATAAAAACTGATAAGATTTCATCCTTAAGAGAACAAACAAGAACAGGGGAAGGAACAAAGCCAGAGTTTGCTCGGACTTGCCTGCTGGGGCTGATGTACTAGAAGGAGCAGTGCTAGTGGTCCTCTGGTTTTGGGTGTTTCGTACGGCCCATTGCATGGAACGGGGAGCCTGGGCAGCACCATTGGCATGTGAGCTGTTTGTGGTTCGTTCCAGAGGCTCGTCAAGCATGAAGGTCTCCTGCTCTATGTCATCGCTCTGACTGCTGCTGCTATCAGAGTCACTGGAATCATTTGATTGAGAATCATCTTCAGAAAAAAATGCTGGAACGCTGCTAGCTCCTGTTGTTGAAAATAAGCAATGAAGAGTAACTGACAACTGCACATCTGTGCACATATACATGCATCATGTCAGCAATGTAAACATTTTTCACAAGAAGAAGCTACATGTACTAAAAAAGGTTCAAGTAACACTATTGAAAAATCTTTAATAAATTATCCTTATAACATACTGATAATTTTCCACAGATTTCATGAAGAAGTAGTAAGATCACTTGCATTTCAAAAGATAAATTAAGAAAGAATTTTATTCAAAAATTATTCACAGATTCTGCCTCCAGGTAATGAATTCTAAAAATTATGCTTCCAAACTGGACACTTGAGCAGCTCCTTTCAAAAAGCCTTAAAATGGTTGGTCAGGTTTTGTGTTTTGTTTTAAACCATATCTAATTTCTACATTAAAATAAGTGAAAATAATTTGTTTCACTTCACAAGAGCGCAAGATAATATTTGGCTAACACATGCAGAAGCTCCAAAAGGGCAAAAAAGACACTCCTTGTCCAAAAAGTCTGCATAGTACCTTACAATTACAGGCAAAGGAAAAGCAAAGGAAAACCAGAAAAGGTGGGAGAAAAGAAGCTGAGTGAAGAAAGAAAAAATAAAGAAAGGGAAAATAGGATTACAAGGGAAAGGTATTTGTTGAGATGGCATAACCAGGTAATTCTTTCCCTGTCCAGACTAGTTGTGAAGTAATTTCTCCAGTATACCTCTGGAGTTCTGGATGCAGTCCAGAGCCAAAGGCAAAGAATATTTTTTAGGTGAAGCCAGTTCTGTCCTTGTTAAAGCCACATTCAAATCACTAACACTTTCTTTTCCTGTACAAAACACAAGGTGATGTGGTGTACCTGCTTCTGACCCAGCAGTAGCTGCAGTGACAACACTTCTGCGCCCACTGGCATTGTCCTGGTTACTGTGGTTACTCTCACTATCACTTTCTGTTTCAGCAGCAGCTAGCAAATCCAACTCCATATCACTGCCTATAAAAACAAAATAGCCCATGTTTAGAAAAAGAAAAATAATATGACTGTGGTGACTCATACAAGACCCATTAAACAAAAGCCAGAGCCTCTTACTATAACAGAAGTTAAGGGCTATGCAGGGAGAGTTCATAAAAGCAGTGCAAAATTGCAATACTTGGAGCACATTTTCTTACTTTCCAGCAATTAGCAACCCCTGGTCCTCTCTCTGTATTGCACAAACACACTCAACATGTATACTGAAAATTAAGACTTTAAAGATTCAGAATCAGTCACTCAAGCCAAAACACTCCACAACACTTCACACGCATGTATTAAGACAATTAACCATATGTTGTTTCAAATGAATGTCTAAGAAATACATGAAAACTTTAAAAAAGTCTAATTAAAAAAATACAGGTTCTATTCAAGTTTCAGTTTTGAGAAATAAATATTCTGAATATTCAGCAAATGAATAAACAGATTTCCTGTCCTGTAACTAGGTTAACTGGAAACACAAGGCACAGTCAGAATGAAAAGAAGATAATTTTTTCTTATCATAGCTTTGGGCCATCTAGTCCCAAACTAATACAAGACAAGCCATATAAATGGAAAGAATTTTCATACATCGGGGATTAATTTTGTCTAAAAAATACTGAATGGCAATTTTATATTTTGTGATTGGTTTGAAAACTATCTCATCATGATTCAAACCCCTCTTGAGAACACATCTACTGTAACCACTATTCTGTCATTAGCCACAGAAGAGCCAGGCTAATTTTTTAGTCCTTCAAAGTAGTCTTTGTCAACATTTTACAGCAGCAAATACAAAAGGCAAAATAGATCTTGTTAACCAAGCATATAATAGCATTTGTTGGGGATTTTTTTTTTAATCCTTTGGTACCTTTTCTTCTTATGCGGAAAAGGAGAAGTAAAAATGTTCACATATCTGCCGACTACAAGTTATCTGTAATTTTACTCATCTCCTTTTGTAAGATGTGTATTCTGAAGTCCCTGGATTCTCTCTACTTGTGCAAGTCTCTCAAATCATTGTCATTGGTGGCTCCAAAGACACCTTTTGTTTTTGATGCACCAGCTGCTCAACCCAGCGGTAACGTGCGTGATGTACACAATACGTACCATCTTCATCATGCTCATCATGCTGTCCTTCTGCTTCAGCATTTTCTTCACCATGTTCTTCCTGTTCATCATGGTGATCTTCTTCACCAGCTACTCCCTCAACCACCTCAACCTGGAGAGAGCATTGTGATTAGATTATCAGATATAATGTACGCATTTTCAAAAACCCAGAGCAAAAATCTGTTTAAAAACTAAGAAACAAAAAACCACTGACCTCACAATTGAATTGACATCAAGAGAAAATTAACTTACTACTACAGTAGTTATACATGGTTCTACAGTTCAGTGTTGTGGAAGAAAAAACCCCATAGGCCCACAAATAAAACACAGCCTTGGACATTAGATTTTAATGCTGAAAGGGTAAAATTGACTATAAAACGTAGAATTAGTTTCTAAATATTGAGCTACCATCCTGGCAAAAGACACTGCTGTTCTCCAATAGAACCTAGAACCTACACAATAGCAACCATATGCTGAAAGACTTAACAGGGAGATACGCCATAGCATAAGTTTATATATAAAAGGAAAAGACGGATGTATTTCCTATTCCAAATCATACTGGAATTCTTTCAAACTTAGTATACTCTGAAATTACTAAACATTGCTGAATACATAACAAATTACAAAGCTCTGTTAAAACAAAATGCTTATGGCACAGAAAGACTTCATGATGTACTAGGCAATATCCTTTGCAAATTGGAGGTCTCAATGCATGGATTTCTGGTTCAGACACTGAAGCATGTACTAATGCATTAGGTGTCACACTGAGGAGAAAAAAATAAATAAAAGGAAACTGACCTCTTCTACATCTGCTGAAACAATATCATCTTGTTCTTCATCCCTGCCACGAACTGGTTGTGACTGGCTGATTCGTCTTTGCTGAGGATTTCTTATGATGTAGGATGACTGAGATTGACTAGAACTTTAAAACAAAACAACAAAAAAGTAGATTTGGACCTCTGGCCATCACTATTAACCTAAATTGCTGCAGAAATCTATCAGTAAGAAATTCTGATTTGCTTGCCCAGAATAAGAAGCCATACTATGTTCCTATCAATGAAAAGCTAACAAAACCCCAAATCAAAACTACCTTTAACAAGTCTTTTAAAAGAATGAATAGTGACCTTTAGCAAATTTTACCTGCTAGACTGGTCAGATGATGGTCTGGGTGGCAGAGGCTCCACAGAGAACAGTTCTTCACTTCCCTGCATGGCATCTATACTAGTGCTAGCAAGAGTGAAGGGTGCTGTAGGACGTGCAATTCCCATCCTGACTGGAATAATTAGAGATTCTGCTACATTGCACAACTCTTCAACAGCATAGGGCAACAGTGCTTGGAACACACGTTTACATTTTCCAATTGGCTGTGGAATAAAATTGCTAGGGGGGAAAAAAAAAAATACAGAAAAATAAACGTCAAATATGTCTTTTTATGCTCCCCCAAAAAGTCAAGACAATTGTCTTGGAATAGATACATACATTTGTGTGTGTATAGTAACATGCATAGTAATGTGCACAGCTATTCAAATCAGTTAAAAACATCTATCATTCAGTAAGTACAGAACTAGGGCTGGATATTCAAATCTGCTACTGACAACCAACCATAGACTGTAATTTTAACATGTTAAATGTTCATACAGAACCCTTCTGTTTAAAGTGTTAAGATTTAGGGAAGTGAGGTTTTTTAAGTTTAACAAGTGTTGTATTAAAAACTTATCTGACGTATCAGCAGCTATTGTGCAATCTTGAGGTTTGCACTTTCCCCACACAATGCTGCCTACAGATCACAAACTAACTCAGATGTTTCTTCCTGCTGTTGATTGTACCAACTCACTTAATAGAAGGATAAATATTTAAATTTTAAAACACAAACCCACCACAACCAACATCCCCCCCACACACAAGCACTTACTTTTTCTTTTTGGAGGAAGCCATTTCCACACTCAGAATGACAAACACTCTTGCCACAGAACGCAGGAATCTCATTGTAACAGCAATAGCTTCTTCTCTGCGTCCTGGCGTATACTTGTTTTGCAATTCCTTCACCAGAGTACCCAGCAAAGTATCTAAGAGCTGTAGAAACAGGCCACTATAACCCAATAGTTTTTTGTGTAATTTAGAAGCAAGAAACAAGACAGATTGAGATTCAAAGGAAGACCACAGTCCTAACAGTGTAAATTCACAAAAACAACCATCTTGAAGTTATTTTCAAATCGGTCTCCAAGTGTATCATCTGAGACAGTAAAAGATCCCGTTATTCAGAAAATCTATGTAAAACATGGCTAAGAGCACTTACCAAGATGTCTGCTGTACACTTTACAATAAGGCAGTGTGTAAAACAGTCCAAGCGAATAGTTCCACTTTGTTGATTAAGGTAAACTTGTTCTTCAGGTAGAAGATGACCTATCCTACTGCTTGCACTAAGACTTGGAAAAAACAAAAAGAAATGAAATAAATTTTATGTAAGTCAGCAGGTCTCAAAATATCAGATTAAACTTTACATTGACAACTATGTGTAAATATGATCAGGGGAATGGAGCATCTCTCATATGAAGACAGGCTGAGAGAATTGGGGTTGTTCAGCCTGGAGAAGAGAAGGCTCCGAGGGGACCTTATAGTGACCTTCCAGTATCTGAAGGGAGCCTACCTAAAGGCAGGGGAAGGTCTATTCAAAAGGGTTTTTAACGGTAGGACAAGAAGTAACGGTTTTAAGCTAGGAAAAGATAGATTTAGATTGGATATTAGAAAAAAGTTCTTTAATATGAGGGTGACGGATCAGTGGAATGGGCTGCCCAGAGAGGTGGTGGAGGCCCCATCCCTGGACTCATTCAAGGTCAGGCTTGATAGGGCTCTAAGCAGCCTGACCTAGGTAGAGATGTCCCTACTTGTGTAGGGAGGTTGGACAAGATGACCTCTAGAGGTCCCTTCCAGCCTGAAACATTCTATGATTCTAAATACACACGGGTCTTTATTTTCCTGGGAGCCAAACATGATCATGGACTTCAGTGCATTCCAGTCCTGCAAAACACGTTCCAAAGCAAGCTGGGCAAAACGAGGAGGTTCTAAATCATGATCAGGCATATCAGAATCTGAAGAGACAAAAAAACAATATAAGAAAGAGACACTGAAATACAGAATTTGCCATTTATTTCACTGAAATAGCTCTTACCTTCAGGATTTGCAGTTTTACGATTACGATCTTCTCTAATCCTAGGTGGTCTATACTGGCAGTGTTCCACAGTCTGCCTAGCAACTGTCTGTACTAAAAACAGCAGCAGATGTTCTCCCCTGTAATGAAGAATTGGTTAGTGGAAATAAGATACATCACATATTCAAATGTAATAATAAAAATTATTCTGCCCTGCTCATTGCGAATATGAACTTGCCTGCTGTTTGGCATGGTAACAAGGTTTGTGGTGGTAAGCAGCCGGTAAAGAAGATCAAGGCGCGCAGACTTTTGTCCAGCAATTAGTGTTTTACACTTGCACTTTTCCCAGCAATCACAGTAGGCTGTTGGAGATGTTCGTTTGAGCCTGCAAGAAATAGAAAAGGTGAGCTACAACACTGTTCAGTAATAGACTAAATACTTCCTACACAGGCTGAGACTGTTAGTGTACACATTAGACAAAAAAACTAGCAGGAATCTTATTATATTAGCAAGATGCTAAAAAATCTATCTTAAAAGAGAAATACAGAGTTTCTACCTTGCAACACTTGACATTTGCTATCCTGGTTTCCTACACTCATTTTAAGAGGCCAATTCCACTGCAGAACTTTTCATAGTGTCTTAGTATAAAACTCA
This sequence comes from Brachypteracias leptosomus, assembly GCA_013401335.1. Lineage (NCBI taxonomy): Eukaryota > Metazoa > Chordata > Aves > Coraciiformes > Brachypteraciidae > Brachypteracias > Brachypteracias leptosomus. The sequence goes on from VYZX01010349.1 coordinate 117,582, forward strand.
TCCAAGACCATTTATCTTCCCCAAAATAGCCTCCAGCCAAGAAAGTTAAGTTAGAAATTGTCACAACACACAGCAAAATCTCAGTAATTGTTAGAATGCTGAAATTATCTTTATAATTGTATCAGTTATCATAATACGGCTAGGATTTTAACATTGTAACATTTACACCCTGTAATAGTGGCACAACACATCTGCAGCTTCAAAGCTTTGACCAGGTTGATCAGAGACATCTTGACTGTCCATTTGACTGCTTGCTCACTTTTCCCTTTATTATACTTTATATTAGGGATTAATATGCTACACTACTTTCTGAAAGCTTGCAAGAATGATCTGCCATCAGGATTCACTGGCTTCAAAAATTCCTGGAGGCACACAAAATGAAAATATGGTATTATTAAGATGTATTATTCTTAGAATATTAAGTACTTTTAGGGTGTTAGAATTACTCCTTTACTTCAAATTCTACAAAGTGAAAAATACAAGACTGCTTCGGATTACTCTTTCAATTCTGCCCCATACAATTAATCTTACAGAGCAGAATGAAAAATAGGTAAAGATGTTAATCTTCTGTTCTCCAATACCTGAACAATTCAAATCAAGGAAAGAAACTATTAACTATCAGAAAACAAATGAAACCACATAATATTGATTTAACTATAAGAAACAGAACACGATACTTACTTGCAGTCATGTCCTTTGTGACAGACCCTTGCACACTCTGTGCAACAACAAAGAGATTCCAATAGGCCACAGGTACGGCATTCAAATATATCCTAAATAAAATTTGCCAGAAATATTATGCATTGTTTTCTCACAACAGCGCTTGCAATCTCACAGCATTTCAGGCTACAATAAAACTGCACTTGTTCCAACTGATGCTTTCACTTAGAATTAAGTAAATCCTAGAATGTAAAACTGTTGTTAGAATACCCAGTGTTTCCAAAGGGCTGTTTCCATCAAAATTTTTGCCAAAGCTAGCCAGAGGGGAAAAGCAACACCCATAAACAGTCATATTCGCACCAACACAGACAGCTTTGAGAGTACAAAGCAATTAGGGGAGGCAATAATTACACCAGATTTTAAAGATGCAATACTTAAAATGATGTAGCTTTAATAATTTTAAATTAGATTAGTAGAATAACACAATACATGGTTGAAACACATTCCTATTTAATTGAAAAGATAAAAAAAAGCCTTACTTGGTTAATATGTTCTGCACCAGTCCATGTAAAACTGCATGTATCATTACAACACAAAACATACAAAGGAGAGTCATCTGGATTTGTACCAGAAGGACAAACCATTCCCATGAACACATCATCTTCTTTTTCACTGGAAGTTGTTTCAGCTAAAAGAACAATACAATACCAGTGTTAAAAACAACCCCAGCAACAGAACCCATACTTGACAGATGTTATCTGTTACAAAATCCCACAAGGAATTAGAAGTTTGAGTAAAGTCTCTGTAATAGATGTCTGAGGAGGCTTTCTGCTTATCGCATTACAGGTATTTCTGTAACTTTATTCTGTAACTTTTCTGTAAAGCTGCTGCAAATTCCTGACTGAAAAATACAACCACCTACTCTTCTCCAGTTTTAAATTCACTGATATTGTAATCAGTTCAGCAGGTCACCATTTTGAAGGATTAGAAAATAATTTATAGGCATTATTCTTACGAGAAATACACACAGTCCTAATCTGCTTACGTTTCTCCTTTAAGTTCAAGTATTTCTCTTAAACAAATACAGGCATCGAAAGAGTCACAAAATGTATGGAAATCTTTTCAGGAACAGGATCTAGCTTGGCATACTGCTTTACCATATTCAGTTTTCCAATTCAAAGAAATAAGTTCCAGGTGATATCTTTGTTCTACTGAAAAACAGTGCCTTAAACCACCCGTGTTTGTAAAGCAACAAAATGCTGAAAAGGCTACAAAGAATGCAAAAGCGGTAACATCCATAGACATCTATCATAATATGCGTACTACAGAAGAGGAAGACACTCCATAATAGCAAGATTTCCAAAACATGCAGCAATATACAGTGTTTAGGAAGGAGGTGTTTACCACCATCGCCATTACTCAAGCACATGTATTTTCACACAAAAAAGCACTGTTAATAATGAATCTGCACAAGTACCAAACTTCAGAAGGAAACCACACACTAATAATTACTGAAGCTGGTGTACCTTTAGCGATTTTCTGTGCAGTTTCTAGAATTGTAATTGCAGCAGGATATGCCCGCCCGCTAACTGCCGACATAAATGGTGTCATGCCTCTTGCATCCCTAGGGAAAAAACAACAGGCAAGTTAAAACATACTGGAATTTTTTGATATTACAAAAGAAAAAAGCTAGGAAACAAATATACGAAAACTTAGCACCACTAATCTGATGCAAACAGAAAAATTACGGAGTGATTAAACACTCTTATTTGTTTTACGTCTGTGAAATAGATCTAATTTTAAGGGATGACAGAACACAAACGCAGCCAATAATCGACCATTCACCATTTTAATGCACCTTCAAATAACCTTTTTAAAGATGCTTCTATGTGATGAATTTCAGGTCATGTAACATCACAAAGGATAGTGAGAATTCACATGAAAATCCTTACTTAGCTGATAGCAGTTCTCGAAGGTAAGGTTGTAAAACAACACTATCACAGAGTAATTTCAGTATGAAATGAGCATTTGCCTTCCGATCCTTTGATTCTACTACAGATGGTTCAGTAGAAGGACCTGTAATAAGAAAAAGAAAACCAAATTGCAGAGAAAGTCTTTCCTCAAAAAATGACTACCTATTATAAACAAATAATGCAATGTTTCACTAGGGTAATTAATCAGTAGCTTGACTATCCAGTGGTTTGCCAGTTTCAGCAACATTTCACTTAAGTACTGTAAATTTCAGTTCCAGATTACATTCTGAAATACAGACAGTAATCCCAATTTCACACCAATTACCACATTTTCTTTTATTTGTCATTCACCAGGTAAAAATAATCTTTACATAAACCAGCATGGTGTTTCATTTACTTCCTGCACACTCATGAAATTCTGCTTCAATCCAATCTTCACCTGCTAAGAGGTATTTCTATATGCAGAAAGTCTGTGCAGGCAGACACCTTTTGAAATCATTGTCCTTCTAAAGCATAATTAGATAAGCAGGATGTCCTCACCTGGTATCGTGGAGGTGCTAGGTCCTTGGCTGGTACCAGTCGCTGCTGTGGTAAGAGATCCCACAGCGGGGGCCAGGATAAAATCAATGTCACCATCTTTCAGTAAACAGAACAGCAGGATGTATATCAATACATAAAAACATCCCTAACAACATGCTCTTTCTGCAATGCCTAACGCACTGCAGCTTTTCTGTATTTAACTGGTTCTCTTTCCTACAAACAGCCACAGTCCTTGATTAGCCACGTAACTCAACATTACAAAACACATCTCACAGAAGTTTTGACACCAGTGTTAGAAAGACACAAACTGGATTTAAAAACAGCTGTTAAGTCTTCAATAAACTCTTAAAATCAATGACCTAATGCTATCTCAGTGACATATATTCTCATCTCACACTGAAATCTATGTCATTTGCCTTAAAAGCCATCAGTTCCTTTATTAAATCTCTCATTCTCACAGTCTAATGTGATACATGAGCTGACTTACCCGGATCCATTGCAGGAGGATCTGGAACCCAGCTGGGAGGAGCTATTGGTGGAGAAACTGGGTCCTGGTGATCACTTGATGAAGCACCAGCTTCATGTCTACCCAATCCAGCAGCTCTCAAGGATCTTCTCATCATTTCCCTTAATCTCAAACTGAATACAAAGCCAAGGTAAAAATACTATCCTGTTTTAATTTATAACTAGGACATTTAAAAACAGAATTCCACACTGAAAAAAGAAATGAAACTCTTCTTGGAAGTCTTCAACATAAAGAAAAATGAATGAAGAGGAAGTTTTCACTCCTCTATTTCTTTTTTTTTTTTTTGGCAACAGAATAACACAGCCTTAGAAGAAGAGTCAGTCAGCAATGTATCAAGACAGCTTTGAGCTCAGACCACATCCCTGGTCACCACAGCACTGCTCTTGCAGGGAGTAGCAGCTGATGGGCACCATCTGATGTTTGTTCTACCCTGAACTCATTGCCAGGGCTATTAAACTTGTGCAAGGATTTGCTCTTGCTGCTGCTGCTTTTAAAAATCTAACTGCAAGAAGAGGTCAATGAAAGAATAAAAATAGGGCTTGAATTTTTTTTTCTGAAAGGAGCTGTTTAAAGTTATTTAACATTGAAGTAGTACTTTACTGAGAATACTTAGTAAATAACTTCAAGAAATTCTGTATTATCTTACTAGAAGAAAGGGTGGTATAAATAAGGTAGAAGCCAATGAATCCACTGTAATACGAACAAATATGTACAAACAAACATGGTTTGGTTTTGTTGGTTTTGGTTTTTTTTAAATACACTTTATCTTAAGAGTTATGTCACGACAATGACCATTTGGCAGTTAATAGCTCATTTAGCTTTGCCGTGGGTGTGCTGGCTCCACCCAGGCTATCTCAGCAGCCCTCCCACCAACTGACAGCCCCCAGCACAGGTAAAGGGCTTTTCCCAGCTTCAAAAAGCCCCCGAAAGAACTTTCCTTCAGTTCTTTTTGCTGCAGAAGCCTCCCCCACTGCAGTCTTACCTGCTCTGAAGCTGGTCTCCATGACACCAGACATCAGGATTCTGACAGGGTCAGAAACCTACCTTTTGAGTCATCTCAATCCAAAAGACTCCCACTACAACAATGATTGCTTAGGATAAAAAGAATCAACTTCAGTTCTTCCCTGATGGTGATACGTTGACATCTGCATAAGCGACCACCTCCCTCAAATTCTCTTAGAAGAACAAGCCTGGGTGCTATCACAGTATATCCGCGACACTTAATTCTCCTTGATAAAGAACACTAGAGCTATCCACCTGAGCTCCAGTTTGGTATAAAAAGTGAAATCTGACACTAAACTAGCCATAGAGCCTGTTTGAAACTAGACTGAAAGAATTAATAAGAGACTCGTAATTAATACAGAAATTAGTATACAGAAAACAAGACAAAAGCATTAATCAGTTTACCTTCTGCTGCTTGATGATCCTGCCCGATTTCCTGGACCATTACTGGACACAACGGAGATGGCATTTGCAATGGCCTCCACAGCTGAGAGCCTTTCAGCAAACGTATTCCTTTCAGAGCGCTCAGCTTCTGAAAACATTGAAGAAAAGTGTTAGTGCCAAACTTTCACTTGGGAAAATTATAAGGAAGGAGTATAAAATATGAAACATCACTAATCATAAAATGTTCCCTGAACTAACTTTTTTTTTCCAAGATGTATAGGGACAGAATAGATTCATATACAAAATTTTATTTTGGATGTGCTTAACCATGATTCTGTCTGGATTTGTTTTCTACCTGGGGGTGTTGGTTGACAGCCAGCTGAACATGAGCCAGCAGTGTGCCCAGGTGGTCAAGAAGGCCAATGGCATCCTGGCCTGTATCAGAAACGGTCTGACCAGCAGGAGTAGGAAGGTGATCATGCCCCTATACTCAGCACTTATGAGACCGCACCTTGAGCACTGTGTCCAGTTTTGGGCACCACAGTATAGGAAGAACACTGAGGTGCTGGAGCAGGTGCAAAGAAGGGCAAAGAGGCTGGTGAGAGGTCTAGAAAACATGCCTTATGAAGAGTGACTGAGGGAACTGGGGCTGTTTAGTTTAGAGAAGAAGAGACTTAGAGAAGACCCTATTGCTCTCTACAACTACCATAAAAGGAGGTTGTAGTGAGGCTGGTGTTGGTCTCTTCTCCCAAATTACTAATGATAGGACAAGAGGAAATGGCCTCAAGTCACTCCAGGGGAAGTTTAGATTGCATATAAGGAAGAAGTTCTTTACTGAGAGACTGTTCAGGCACTGGAATGGGCTGCCCAGGGAGGTGGTGGAGTCACCGTCCCTGGAGGTGTTCAAAAAATGAGCAGATGTAGCACTTGAGGCTATGGTCTAGTGGTTAGGGAGGTGTTGGGATGAAGGTTGGACTTGATGATCCTAGAGGTCCTTTCCAACTGTAATGATTCTATTCTATGATTCTAAAAGGCCATCAAGGAAAGAAAGAAATTCAAGGCACACAAATTCCAGAACAAACTTTCAGTTTTCAGTATCAAGAGACAAGGACCTACTGCACAGCTGAATCCAGACACTTGCTGAGTCAAGGCTTCAAAAGTAATGACAATCAAAAAAACCCAGAACCACAAAAAAACCCCACTACATTTCACAATGAGCGGCTATGAACAACAATGCAAAGTTGTGAGCTTGTAAGATCATACTCTACTGATAAGCATGCTTGGATAACTGTGTTACAAGTATAATATGATAGCACTATCAGTTCACATCAGAAAGAATGAGCACTTCCTCTACCATCTAAAACTCTAAGCTCCATAGCACCTAAAGGTCCTAAGTCATAACAAGGACTGAATTGTACCAAACACTGTAGAGAATACAAAAAGAATTTTTTTTTTTTAATCACCTAATTGTACAGTTACAGTACAACTTGAAGCAGCCACCTGAACCAAAGACCTAATGTAGATATATTTAGCTGCAAGATTAAGTACACAGCTAAAGCAGTAGTCAGCCCTACAAAGTTTGCACAGAGTAAGAGTCATTGCTTCTTTACAGACTACTGACAATCAAAGACAGCATAGTCGCTACATAGTTATTAATCACTGCAGCCACGGATCCAGAAAGAACTGAAAGAAAAGCCACTTTCAGCGTGATAGAGGCCAGAAGAGGGGCAATTTTCCTTTCAACAGAGCAAAAGATTATTTTTTGTACAAACTAGAAGGAAAAGGTGTATATCTGGAAAAAGAAAAAAAATTCCTTAAGGTGACTCTGATTGTTCTTCCAGGACATGTCTCAAAGTTGCTACGTTTAGTGCTCACTTTCCATTTAAAGGTTTTTCAAAGCTGGTGTTTGTCAGTGTTTATCATATGCTTATTCTTTAGATCCTTCTACTCATCACTCCTTGAAGTAGCAAGGACCTTAGGTTTTGCTTATTCTCAAGCATGTGCTTAGACAAAAATCACCTATTACCCAGAGCACACAACTACCAAGCGCATAGCAGAATATCAGTCTTGTGCCCCTAGTTCTTACACTAGTTGACCTGTAGTTGTAAATTAATTACTGTTGCATTTGTGCTATACTCCTCTCTACGATCCACTAATTCTCTTACTTTGTGAACCATCAGAGTACTTCTGGACCTCTCATACAGCTTTTGAGAGTGATCTCTCAAGCAATACAAAGCAATACAACTGTTCTCTGCAACAGAGAGGTTTCACCTATCCTCGGTTCCACAGTAAACTGAATTTTCAGTGTTCCGCTTATGAAGTTAGTATTCCTTTTTAGAGACCCATCAATTGTAAACTCCCTGGCTCTAAGAATAATTTGTTGTTCTGTTCTCTAATGAAATCTGTCCCAGTTCTCTAGAAAAAAACTCAGTTTGAAGGTGTTCAGTAAAGTTATATGAAATTTAGTGTCATAACTCCGTAATAATTTCACATGTTTTGAACACTTCTTTTGGACCTGCCTTTTCCAAGATCCTTTCTATTGGCAAGACTGAGGAGATATTAGTGTCTCAGAAAAACAGAGCACCCTTCCTCCAGCTTTGCTGGTCTGGAGCCACTCTTCCTGCAATCCATTTATCCAACACTGCTGGAGCTATGGCAAAACTAGGCACAGGATCCAAGAACAAGAAAAAGCTTATCCCTGTCCTCAATATCCCCTTTCTGGCACTTAAGGAGGAATCTCTATGAAAAAGAGAGAAGAATCTCAGGCAGGTACTAGCTGGGAAGGCGCAGCACATTCTTTAATTGTTAAGGAACGTCATATCTAGAGTCTGGAATTGAAACCTTTACTGCTAAATCAAGCTTTACAGTTTAACAGATGGCTGTATAATTTCCAGACAGTAACATTCATCATCACTTCCCTCCAGATGATGCACAGAAAATAAGCTTGTCCTAGTATCCATTACTAACAGTTACAGCGGAAGGTGAATGGATTTGAATATAAAGATATGAATCCTCTTTTAAAACAATTTTTGTGAGGGGAAAGAGAGAGGCAGAGGGGTGTTATAAGTCTATCAAGTTAATGTTTTTCATTTTTCAGCAAGTTAAATTACACCCAAATGAAGTTACTGAAAAAACATCAAGGTTGCAAAGACAAGCACTCAAATTAGTAAAAGTCATATTTGCCCATGCATCCTTATTTCAGCTTCCTTGTGTGCTTACAGTAAAACAATCTTCAGTTACACACTTGGGGTTGGTTGGTTTGTTTTGGATTGTTTGTGGTTTGTTTTGGTTTTTTGTCCCCCCACCCCCAACAAGACCCCTGCCTCAATCAGTGCACAGGATGGACGACACACTAGAGATGAAGGGTTGTACAATGACCAAGATGTTTGTTGTGTTTGCTGCAACGGTTGGAAGGTGTGAAGTAAGGCAGCGACAGCTCAGCAAGGAGAGGGGGAAGCCTTGTGTTTAACACTGCTGAACATCACCTTTGGAGAACTGTAACCTATTTCTGCCACAACTAACAGCACACAGAACTTTGTGAAACAAGTTTTTACAGATGATTGTGATACATTTTACTCATTTCTAGACACCTAAAACATGCCTGACTCACAGAAATAATTAACATTCACAGAACAACTAAAACTACTATTAGTCCAGCTCTAGAATAAAGTGTTTTGAAATAATACCTACTCAAAAAGAAGAAAAGAAATCAGGCCCTAAGCTTCTCCAACAGAACCCTCAAAAATAGTTAACAGCTTTGAAAACAGAAAAACTTCAAGCTATGATACCTTCAAGAGATGAGAAAGTTGCAGCATTACCCCCATTTTATAAATAGGGATATGAGGAACAATTAAGATCTATCAATGACTAAAACTCAATGACAGCACCATACAAAAATCCCACAAGGAAGTTCATTCATTATTCAGTGCAGGGTTTGTATGGTGTGCAGTAAGTAAGGAATGGGGCCACACACTGAATGATGAGGATAAGAAGAAATATTGAATAGCTACCCATTCGGTGAGCACCGTCCATCTTGTGCACTGAATGAGGTAGTCCTGTGGAAAAAATAGTATGACGGTGTAATTAAAGACCATTTCACAATGCACACCCATGTATAGCACATGGATAAACTTAATTCTGGCAATTCCTACTTTTTGAGTGCTTGACTTAGCAACCTTGATCTGTTAACATACTTTTACATAACAATATTTAATAGACATTCCTTAATGGTGTCAGTAACTGGCACTAACAAAAAGCCATTCTTTCACATTTCTTAATAAATGTCATCTGCAAGTAGCATTTCTTATTAGAGGCATTAACATAGGTATAACAGTTGAAAAATATTAAGTACCATTTCTCTTAGGAGTTTACTAGTGATAAAATGGGGATACTAGTCATATAAATATAGAAAAATACTTGTTTTCATCTAAAATTTAACATGTCAATGTGAAAAGCTTGTCTTTTACAATCAATAAAACCAGATTAGTATTCTTAACTACTGAACTCTTATAAATCCTTATGAGAGTAATAAAAACGTCTCAGCACCTTTGAAAGGCTAAGACACATCTTAGGTGCTAAATTTTAAGATACCCATATATGAAGAATGCAGCCTTTATTTCAAATGCTCTTGAAAATGCATAAAAAGTTCATTTTTGAAGTATTTTCATGTTGAGCTCACCCTCTTCCTCTTTTGTCTCTTTGTTGCTGGTTGGAAAGCACACCGACACACAGGCATGCAGAATATTGCGGTTTCCGTCACATCTATGGCCAAGGAACGTCTGCAGCATTTGTGGATTCTGATCCAAGACAACTGCTTGCTCGAGATTCATTAGGTATTGTCTGCAAGCCTCATAGTCACACCGGAGAATGTGCTGCATTAAAGTTTGTTTCTGTACTCGAAAGAATAAAATATTTTAACAATTTAAAAGACAAAAGTCAGACATACAGGCTAAGTACTTCTAGTTTTCCATTTCTGAAATTAATAGGTCTAAATCTAGGACACTGGCTGGATATCGGTGCAGGAACTGTTGAGAACACGCATCATCTCAATTCTAGAATTGTTAAAACCATAAAACAGCACATATTCAGGCACAGACAAAATCAAGGAAAGGAGAGGCTTAAGCAGCAGAAGCTATCAGGCCCATAGAAGCGTGCCTTTGGCTTAATCTTTGGGTTCTTAAAATAAGTTACTTCTATGTCATGGCTACTTGCACCATGAGAAAAGTGGCACAACTGAAATAACTACAGGGTCTACATTAACCAGCTCTTATATATTTGTTTTAAACAAGCAATATGATGCTGAGAAGTGGGAGGCTCACCCCATATACAAAAAGCTCTTCCACAGAGATGGAATACTGCACTGTGAAATGAACCTCAGTGTAGCAGGTACTCAGCACCTCCTG
>VYZX01010351.1:6949-28830 GCA_013401335.1 Brachypteracias leptosomus
CCAGCACCTCTCTGGGCAACCTGGGACAGGCTCTCCCCACCCTCCTGGGCAAGAACTTCTTCCTAACCTCTCATCTCAATCTCCCCACCTCTAGTTTGGACCCATTCCCCCCGGTCCTACCAAGACCCTCAATATGGGCACCTCACATGCGATCCCTTGGCAGGGCTTGGGTGCCATGTCCCCTTATCCCATAACCTCTCTCTGCTCTGCCCAGGATGAGAGACACGAGCCGTAAGAACAACGTCTTTGCCCAGTTCCGGAAGAACGAGCGGGACAAGCAGAAGCTGATTGACACCGTGGCCAAGCAGCTCCGCAGCCTCATCAACAGCCACCACTCCTGAAGCCACCTTGGGCCACCCTCCTGCCCTCCCCCCACCACCACCCTCCACCCGCCTGGACTTGGGATTCTTGTTCAAAGAGAATATATGTATTTTTTTATTCACCTGTATAGTAGATTTGAAGCCTGCCCTGATGGCAGAAGGTTCCTTGGGAGAAGTTGGTGGCACTGCTCGTGAAGGTGATGTCAGGAGACTCCTGCTAGAAAACTCCTATTTTCAGGGGTTTATCCAAGTGGTGGCAAATCCTGAAGCCTGAGGGAGAAGTTCCCACCTAGACTTTGTTTTCTTTGTTGGTTTGTTTTTAAGGATCAGTCTTGACTTCCTTCCTTTTATTAACTTATTCAGTTGCAGAACAAACGGAAGCAATAGAGGGAGGTGTCGTGGGTTTGGGGTCTTCTCATGGGCTCTGGTGTGAGGAGCACACGTAGAACAAGGGTCGCCACTTAGTGTTTCTTGCCAGCTTTAGGTAGGAGAAGAGGCAAAGTGATTTCCCAACTTCCCTCCTTTATTTTTTTCCCTGGAAGGGCTGATTTCCACCTTAGGCTGCAGGTTGGGTGGAGCTCCAGGGCTGCAGACTCTTCCCTGGTCCATAATCAGCTCCATCTACAGCTCCTCTAGGACCTGATGGTGTCTTCTGGGCCTGCACTGAACATAGAAGGTCTTTGAGAGCTGCCTTGTTGATGAAGTTTGGAAAGGGAGAGTCAAGTGTCCTGCTGGGATGCTGGATGCTGCTGCTGCTGCTGCTCACGTTCATCATGGTCATGCAGCAGGAGAAGAAGGATGCTCAGCAGGGACGGTGCAAAGCCCCTCCTGATGTCCAGGACACCCCATTCAGGGATTTTTCCTCTCTTTGCACCTCTTTTCCATGCTGGTTGTCCCATCTTCCTTCTCCTCCTGACATGATGCAACGAGGTCAAGTCCCTCTTGCTTGTGCTGTGCAAGGAGCAACCCTTCAAACCCAGCCAGGGTGATGAGAAGAAACCTCCTGGAGGTCCCCAAGCAAGAGATGCCCCATGAAGCAGCAACTATCAGCTCAGAAGTGCCTACAGACAACATCCCCCTCTGCTCTGAAGGTCCTAAACATCTTCCACTCACATCAAGGCAGCTTTTGAGGAGGACAGGAACTCTACCAACATCAATCCCAGGGTTCAGGTTAGAGAGAAGGGGCTTTCACCCTTATCTTCTCCTTACCCTTTTGACTCTCCTGACTGCAGGTGAAACCTCACCCAGCTGGTTCCTCCACCTCCCAAACCCTCATGTTAAAGGGAATTTAAATCTTCCTGGTGGCTCCTGCAGTGCTGCTTCAGCAGGACACGAGCCATGCCCACCTCCTACCCTTGGTTGAAGGTGGTGGGTCCTCATCTCTGCTCCTGGAAGCAGAGGGGGAGCTTTGCTGACCTGCAGAACGAGGTTCCTTCTCCTTCCCCTCCCTCAGTGCAGGTTCCTGGTGCTATGGAGGGGCAGAACTTCTCCAGATGGCACCACGTGGTGTTTGCAGAAGGGCAGCAGCACTTTCTGGGTGCCTTCAGTCACCTTCTGCCCCGTGTTTCTTGCCTGGGGAGCCACTCAAGCTCTGGATACACAAAGGGGATGGTGCTTGATCTTCTCTCCTTGTTCTTCAGCAAGACTCTTCTGGTTTCTTTTTGATAAGGGTACGTGTTAATTAACCCTGAAGGGACATAGGCAGGTTGTCAGAGGTGACCTTCTGGGGCTGTCCCAGCAGTCTCCAGCCACAGGGACCAGTGGATTATTTCCATTAATAAGGGAAAAACCAAACCTGGCCATAAATAAGACAGAAGAACCAGAGCTGACCGTGTGGTTCCCAGGTTTTGGAGGAGGATCAGAGGTGACTTTCTTCTTAATGCCTCTCTGAAGTACATGGAGGAAGGATGGAGGAAGAAGGAAGCAGTGGAAGGAAAGTTGGTGTTAGCATGGCCAGAAAGGGACCATCTTTGTAGATACATCTCCATACAACCCAGGAAAGGCCTCCAGAGGGACAAGTGGGGATGAACTCTGTCCATTCCCTGGTGGTGGCCTCTTTTTGGTCTCTGAAATGCTGGACTTGAGTGTGAACCAGCCCCAGGGCTTCACCACAGCCCCTGAGAGCCCCAGGAGATCTCCAGCTTGATCTCCTACACAACCAAGGAGGACAAATTGTCCATCTTGCAATATTCCTTGTTGAGGAAAGGAAGCAGAGTGGTCCTTGTGGTCCTGGCAGTGATGGGAGAGCCCTCAGCTCTCCAGACAAGACACAGGACCATGGGTCACTTGTATTCCTCCTCCTCACCCCTCAGTGATGCCACCATGGGGAGAGACATGGGGATAAGAGTGTGAAAGGGGTGGCAGAAGCAGGTGGGGTTGGCTGGATGAAGCATCAGGCTTGAGTTCCAGAGCTTGGAGATCAAAACAAAGACCCAGCTACGACTGGTGACAACAGGAGAAGCTTCACCCCACAGGTAAGGGCCATTAAATAGTGACAAGCACTTTAAAACCCTTCAGTTCCAAGCTGCTACAGATGCTGCCAATGGTGGCATTTGGGTGTCATCAAGCCTGACAAGGTGCTCAGGCACCTCCAGTTTTGATGAGGGGGAGGATAAACTGTCAAACCCAATTTTTAATGGGTTTTGTCAGCCAGGATGGGTTTTTCTCTCCTCTGTGCCAAGTGTGGGGTAAGGGAGGAGGAGGAGGCACCACCAAGCAAGACCCTGTTGCTCCCCAAGACATGGGGAAGGGGCTTTGAGCTGCTGGTGGTGCAAGCTCCTGCCACCACCTTCAAACTCCTTTTTCCCCCCCAGATGATGACCCCTCTGTCACATTGCATGAGGTATGTCCATATAGAAACCCCAAAGCAGCTGGGTCTTGGGCCAAGGCAGCTCCCAACCTTCTCCATCCCACATCTGGGCTTCTTTCCCATCTCTACTGAGCTGTAGGGAAAAGAGGAGAGGTCCAGCATTGCCTGGGCTGGATTTCCTTGCTCCTTTTAAGCCTGAGATCCTTCAAACCAAGCTTCTGGCTCTCAGGACTTGCTGCTGGGAAAGTCCAGGGAGAGATTGAGGGAGGTTTTGATTTCAGGAGGTCAAGCTTCTAACCACAAGTCACAGCCCGGGATGAAAAATGGCATTTTGGTGCTCTGGTCCTAATTAAGGTTTTGTTCTAAGAGATGCATGTTCCATCCCTGCAAAAATCAAATTAATCTTTTAAACAGATTGCTTAAGAAGCCCTGGAAGACGTTTAAAATCCCTTCTAAACCTTGGACTAATGATCAGCATCCTCCAAGCTGGATGGGGTTGCTTAGGAGGGAGAAGATGTTGCTATAAATGTAGAAAAAAAAGGGGGTGGGGTAGAAGCTGCTGCTGTCATCAAAGGTTTCCAACCCCCAAACCAAATAATGCTGCTATTAACACACATTGAACCTTCCCCAGGGCTTTATCTGAACACTGGGTTGTCCCCCCAACCCATCCAACCAGTAGGAAAAAACCAAAATATTAACAAAAAAAGGCAATTTTGGCTTCCTGAGAAGCATCTGAGCATCTTTTCTGTCCGGTCTTCAAGGGTTGTGCAGGTGGCCCAGGGATTAGATTTTCTAGAAGGTCTCCAAAGTGCTACCTTGAAGCCCAAACCATCCATAGACATGAAGGAGGTGGCCTCCTTTAGACATCAGCACATGGACAAGTGTGGGAGAGAGGGGAAAAGGGTTTTTTCTGGCTTTTCTGGTGGTTTTTTTTTCCATTCCTAGGGCTGGAGGCCAAGTCAGATGCTCCCAGTGACTTTGCACTTTGTTCTACATCCAACCTCAACCCCAGGCTCTGATGTGGGGGGGTGGGAGAGGAAAATTTGGCCCAGACTTTGTTCCAAGGGGTTGTTTTTGTAAAATGGGGCTGGTTTTGTGCTGCTACAGGAATGGGTGTTTGGGTAGAAGATGTGGGTGTTGACGTGGTGGCCCCCAAGCTGTTGGTGAGATGCTGGGAGGTTGAGATGATGGAGCTGGGACCACTCTGGTGGCATCAGCCACTGTTGGAACCTCCTGTTTTAGGGTAAAAACTTTTATCCGTGGAGGTAGTGATGATGATGATGATGGGAAGTGGCAGGTGAGGGGGGTTTGTGGTAGGTGTCCCTCCAGCAGCCCTTCAACCCCCAAGCAGAGAAGTCGTTGCCTTTGGTTGTTTCCTACCTCTCCATTTGGCTTTTCTCTTCAGTTCTGGGGTGGGTTTGGTGGTTTTCTGGAGCATCAGCTGGTTTGGAGGATGGAACCACCCCCCTACACCTTGGCTGGGTGCATGGCCCATCCCCTAGATGCTTCTGGGGTCTCTACACCCCATTTCTTATGGCTTTATGGTGCCCAGAGACCCCGTGGGCTTATCACACTGCTGGGGAGCTCCAAGGGACCACAACTTCATAAATCTCCTCACAAACGGCTTCAAGATGGGCCCAACTGGGGCATTGTGTGTTTTGAGGGGAGCAACCCAAAACCACCATGTCCTGGGTGGGATTCACCCCAAAACCAGCAGATGGAGAGGGGAGGGGGAGCTCAGGCTGAGCTGGGGACCACTTGATTTGCTTCATCTCCAAAGCTGCTGGGCTGGAGGAGCTTTGCCTGGAGCATCCATCCCACCAGCTTGGGTAGCACCCCAAAACTTGAGGAGCAACACCCCAAAACCTCCATGGGCACCTCAGGGGTGGGGTTTTGGAATCCAGTTGCTTCCTTGGCTCATCCCTTTGGTTTTCTTTAGCCATGAAGACACCTCCATGTCCTCACCCCCTCCCTCCATGTCCTCACCCCCTTCCCTCCATGTCCACTTGCTGCTTCTGTTGCCTCTTCTCATTCTTTTCTTCTTAGGGGTTGGGGGGGAGGAGGTGATGTTATGAACTCATGGGGTGAAAACAGCTTTTTTTGCACAAGTCCTTGCACAAGAAGGGGAAAACGTAGTAAATTAGGTTTAACTTTAAAGGGAAATTTATTGTTTTTTCCTTAAAACTCACTAGCAGAGCTACTGATGGAAAGAAAAAAGCAAAATATGGACTGATTCCAGCCTGGACTGCATGGTTTACAGGTTCAGTTGCGTTAGAAAATTAGCATGTTGATTTTTGACTGTACATTTATCCTGTTGTAACTCCTATTAAACTCCTCTATAACTGTTTAATAAGCACCTGGGCTCGCTCTGGCTTTGTGCATCGCTGCAAAGGGGCTGCCTTTGGGGGAAAAAAAAACCCTAAATCCCCTAAAAGGCAACATTTGAGTTGGGTTTGTTCAGCCTGGAGAGGAGAAGGCTCCAGGGAGACCTTCTGGGGGCCTTGCAGGACTTCAAGGGGCCTCTCGGAAAGATGGGGAGGGATTTTTGAGCAGGACCTGTTGGGACAGGACAAGGGGGGATGGTTTGGAACTAAAAGAAGGAGCTTTGGATTAGGTATAAGGAAGAAATTGTTGGTGCTGAGGGCGGTGAGAGCCTGTGCCAGGTTGCCCAGAGAGGTGGTGGCTGCCCCATGCCTGGCACCATTGCAGGGGAGGTTGGATGATGCTCTGAGCAACCTGCTCTAGAGTTGGGCTTGTTCAGCCTGGAGAGGAGAAGGCTCCAGGGAGACCTTCTTGGGGTCTTTCAGTATCTGAAGGAAGCCTACAAGAAATCTGGGGAGGGACTTTCCTCCTTTCCTTAACGTTTTCTCCCAACACTCCACAGTGCCTCCAACCCCCAGGTGGGACCGGGCGACGTTCCTCCTGGTGACAGCCCCTTCATCTTCTCTCCGTGCCATGATTACGAGCCCCACGTGTCTCCACGGCCCCGCTAATTGCATTCCATGGGGCAGCAATTGAATGAGGGCTCACGAGAGCCATGGATCAAAGGCTGGTGCCCATCAATATCTGCCTGGCCCCGAATCTGATTAGGGAGGAGAAGACATCCATCACAGCTGCCCCTCCCTGACCCAGCGCCGCTTAACTGCAGGTACAGCAGCAGAGAAATGGGATTTGCTCTCCAAAGGTTAAGCAACAGCATGGATGACAAATGATGGCCATGGCACCTCTTCTTGCAGGGCCATTCATCTCCTGCCCTGGGATGGAGGGGGCTGCCCGAGCAGGCTGGGGGAGATGATCGCTCAACGTCGCTTGGGGAGATGATCACTCAACGTCCAGGAGATGTGTGAAGTGTTAAAGACCCCCCGGCGGGGCACGGGCCACTCGTTTGTATTCATTAGCCTGCTCCAGATGTCTGTTGAGGCTTTGAGGGGGTGAGGAGACACATGCTGGCTGCCCAGGTCCTCCCTGATGGTCCTCTTGAAGTGGCAGGACCTGATGTCTTCTTTGCTGGCCTGGGTTGTGGGCCCCGAGTTGGAGTTGACCCATGGATGAGTCCAAGCCAGCAACAGGTTTTGTTCCCCAGGTGGTTTCAGGCCCCAGAGGCAGAACCTGCCCCACCTGGGTGGGGCTCCAACTGCACCCAGGTGGTGGTGGTTGGGGTGATGAGAGAGGCCAGGACTATATCAACCAGGAGCTGAGCAGTTGAAGTGAGTTCTTGTTGGAGCAGCTTCTTGTTGGGGGCACTTGCTGAGCTCTCTCTCAGTGGTGTGTCCCCCCTTGGCTGACTGGAGATGGAGAAGAGCAAACATGAAGAAGAAAAGATGAAGGTAAGCTGAGGAGATGTTGCTGAGTTTGGGGTTGGGTTGAGGAAGAAGAGTGTTAACAGCACAACTAGATAGAGGGGAGAAGTTCTTCACTCTGAGGGTGGTGAGACCCTGGCACAGGTTGCCCAGGGAGGCTGTGGTGGGTTCTCCATCACTGGAGGTGTTCAAGGCCAGGTTGGATGGGGCTTGGAGCAACCTGGTCTAGTGGGAGGTGTCCCTGCCATGGCAGGGGGGTTGGAACTGGATGGTCTTTAGGGTCCCTTCCAACCCAAACCATTCTATGATCCTGTTTCTCCTCCATCCACAATCCTGGTAACAAAACCACCTCAGTGGGGCCAGGCAGATGCTGCCTGTGAGGAACAGGTCATGTGGAGACCTGGAAAGAACCTGAACTTCAATTGTTTTTGCTACTATCCCCTTTTTAGGCTCAAGCTGTGATGGTCTCCAGGACTTTGCAGGGTATAGGGGATGCTCTACAGCCTCTCATTTGCAGCTCAGGTAATTTGGAATAGGCTGGGCAGTGGTGGAGTCCCCATCCCTGGAGGGGTTTCCAAGGTGTGGAGATGTGGTGCTGAGGGACATGATGGTGGACTTGGCAGTGCTTCTCCACAGCACCATGATTCAGATTAGAAGCACCCTACAGAGCAGAGGAGCAATGTCCTTCAGGTGAATACCCTTAACACAGCCCAGGCTGAGGGGTGGGTCCTCTGCAATGGTTCCACCAGTGAATGCTCCTCCATCAGCACCACCTGAAGCTGCAGCTTCTCCTCACTGCAGAGCAGCTGTGGGGCTTTCTGAGGCTGGGAGATTTGCTTTTATAAGGAGACATCACTGGGAACCTGAAGTTCATTGTCCAAATTTGCTTTTGGTGGCAATTAGACACATAGCAATGGGCTGGAAAGAGGAAGACCCTGGTTGATGTTCCTCAGGGGTTGAGATATGAACATAACTTGTGTCTGTTGTGTCTTTCTTGACCTCAGCTCCACCAACTCAGGAAGCCATGTGAAGATTGCAGCTTGTGCTATGGAGTCATTGAAGGTCAGGCTTGATGGGGTGCTGAGCAACCTGCCCTAGGTAGAGATGTCCCTACTTGGGTAGGGAGGTTGGACCAGATGAGCTCTAGAGGTCCCTTCCAGCCTCAAACATTCTATGATTCTATGCCCTGAACATCTCAACGTCAAAAGCTTCACTGTGGTGACCTACGCAGGCAGAAAGTCCCCATGAACAAGCAGCCCTGGGGATGACCCTGGACATCCAGACCCCAGGAGTGGTGAAGTCCCAGCTTTTCTCCTTGGGTTGAGCACTCCATGACTTCAGGAGAGGTTTGTGAGTGTTGTCTGCAGGTAGAACAGCCCAGGGCTTGTCCACATGGGTGGTGGCATGCAGCATCTCCCTGGGGTTTGGCCCTAAGGAGTGCATGAGGGTGCTGGCTTCATCCAAACCCCAGCCTGATGTTGTCCAGACTGGCCTTTTGAGGTTACCAGAGCAAGATCTCCCCATCACTACCTTCAACTTCAACCAAACCCTTCACCCTCACCCAGGAAAACATCTCACACCTGCTCGAGTGCTTTCAAACCTCTGGGATGTTTTTCCAGGGTAGATCTTCAGTGAAAAGCCCTCAGGCTGTGTCTCTACCAGCAAATTAACCAGGTCCAGGGCTTGGACACTCATTATCCTCATGGTTTAATTATTAGCACTTGCCCAGGTGATTCTCAGGAGTGCACGTGGGCTCAGACCCTTCCCAGGAGACAGGTTGGATGTGGCCACCCTGTTTTGGCAGGTAAGGGAGGTCTTGTCCTGGCCAGATGGCCTCAGGGCTGGAGGATGGTCCCAGACACATCCATCGTGTTGGGGCAAATCATAGGATTATTTAGGCTGGAAAAGACCTCTAGAGTCATCAAATCCAACCTTCATCCCAACATCTCCCTTTGTACAGACATGGCCAACCAAGCTCTCTTTGAACAACCCTACAGCTCAAGTCCTCACAGCTTGGATGGAGTCACAGGATTGTTTTGGTTGGAAGAGACCTTCAAGGTCATCAAGTCCAACCCATCCCTGCCAGGGCACCACTAACCCGTGTCCCTCAGCACCACATCTCCACAGCTTGGAAACCCCTCCATCTCCTGCTGCACCTCCTGGGACAGCCACTCCAGGTCCCTCCAACTGGGATCCAGCAGTGTGTGTATCAACTGGGCACCACAGAAATCTCCATCACCATCTGAGGATGCCTGAGCTGCTGCTCCTCCTCTCTCCACACCTTCTAGAACCTTCGTGCTCTTCTGGCACTTCTGATCTGCCAGTTGTGGGATGGGCAGGTGAGATTTGAATACTGGAATTTGGGTGAGGAAGTTTCCTGGTGCAGATGGGACTTGGCTTCTTCCTTGGTTTATTTTTGGCTTGTTATCTTTTTATTTGGTTGTCTAGTGGATGAGGTCTTCAAAGCCAGGTTGGATGGGGCCTTGAGCAACCTGGTCTAGGGGAAGGTGTCCTTGCCCATGGAAGGGGGCTGGAACTAAATAGAATCATAGAAATGTTTAGGTTGGAGAAGACTTTTAAGATCATTGAGTCCAACCATTAGATGGTCTTGAAGGTCCTTTCCAAGCCAAGCCATTCTATGATCACAAGGGCGGAGTGGAAGGAGTTTGTTGGCTCTGTCCCCTTTCTTCTCCTGTCCTTTGGAAGGGCAGACAGAGGTGACATGGTTGCTGATCCCATAAACCAGAAAGCAGAGGCAATAACTGCCTGAGAAGCAGAGGAGCTGCTGTTGGGGCAGCCTGGAAAACGTGGTGGGAGCAATTGTGCTCCTCAATCCATCATCTTCAGTGTCCAGCAGCCACTGGATGTAGTTTTGGGTTGTTCTCTTTTAATTTCCAGGGTGGTTTTGGTGGTGGTGAATGAGACTGAGATATGAATGGTTGGGCACTGGAACCTCATGCCCAAGGAGGTGGTGGAGTCACCATCCCTGGAGGGGTTCGTAAAATGAGTAGATGTGGTGCCTGGGGACAGGGGTCAGGGAGATGTTGGGATGAAGGTTGGACTTGATCCTAGAGGTCTTTCCAACCTCAATGGTTCTATGATGGGGATGGTGCAGCAGAGGGGACCATGGTGATGGCCCCAGAGGAGCCCCCAGCAATGGTGGGAGGGCTGGAAGCCTCTGCTGGGAGGGCTGGAAGGCTCTGCTGGGAGGCCAGGCTGGGAGAGTTGGGCTTGGTCAGCCTGGAGAAGAGAAGGCTCCAGGGAGACCTTCTTGGGGCCTTGCAGGACTTCAAGGGAACCTAGAAGGATGGGGACAGACTTTTGAGCAGGGCCTGTTGGGACAGGACAAGGGGTGATGGTTTGAAACTCAAAGAGGGAGATTTAGATGATCTAAGGAAGAAATTATTGGTGCTGAGGGTGTTGGAGCCTGTGCCAGGTTGGCCAGAGAGGTGGTGGCTGCCCCATCCCTGGAACCATTGCAGGGGAGGTTGGATGATGCTCTGAGCAACTTGCTCTAGTTGCAGATGTCCCTGCCCAGTGCAGGGGGGTTGGACTGGAGGACCTTGAAAGGTCCCTTCCCACCCAAACCATCCTATGATAAAAGACATCCCCAAACCCCCATTTCTCCCCAGGCCCAGGGCAGATGCTGGTTGGGGTCCCACCACCCCGAGATGTTTGCAAGCCCCGTGGTGGGGCAGGGGAGCTGGGGGGGAAAAGGAACAGTAGCTTTTTCTCTCCCCGGCGACGCCGACGTGGTGATCAGAGGAGCTGGCCAGAGTCCTAATGAAGATAAATGACCATCCCCCCCCTTCTCCTCTGCTGGGGGGGCTTTTATTGATGGGCTGTGGGGTGAAAGGGGAGAGCCTGGCTGTTCATTTAAAGCAGACGTCACGAGTTTTCTTTGGAGGGGAAGGTGTAAGGAGGAAAAAAACCCGCCTTGTGCTTGGAAGTTCCTCCAAGATGAGCTTTACAAGCCTCTCCCCATTCCTTCCCCATCCATCACTTCCCAGGACCCCTTTGTAAATGCAAATTGCACTTTGATAGGAATAATGCCCTGAGCCCCTATTAGTGTCGGGGTAATGGAGAGGGTTATTTTAATGCAATCACTCCTCAAAAGAAGCTCCTCTGTGCCTTATTTTAGGCTGTGTATCAAAAACCCATCTGAAAGAACCACACTCCTCCCCCTGCCCCTCCTCTCCATCTCCATCCCAGCTCGGGGCTGGATGCTTTGGGTTTGGGGGGGCTTGGGATTCATGAAGGTTTGGCCATGGAATTGTTTAGGTTGGAAAAGACCTCTAGGATCGAGTCCAACATCTCCCTGACCTCTAGATCATGTCTTGGAGCACCACATCTACTCGTTTGTTGAAGCCCTCCAGGGATGGTGATTCCAGCACCTCCCTGGGCAGCCTCTTCCAGTGCCTGACCACTCTTGCAGTCAAGAACTTCTTCCAGTGTCCAATCTAAACCTCCCCTGGTGCAACTTGAGGCCATCACCTCTTGTCATAGAATCATCAGGGTTGGAAGGAACCTTAAAGATCATCTAGTTCCAACCCCCCTGCCATGGGCAGGGACACCTCCCACTAGACTAGGTTGCTCAGAGCCTCATCCAGCTCAGGTGCTCCTCATATGTTCTCCAGACCTCTCATCATCTTTTTTGTCCCTTCTCTGGACCCCCTCCAGCCCCTCTATGTCCTTATACTGTCATGTCAATGAAAGCTTGGGTGGACACCTCATGGTGGTGGTGGACAAGCCTTGGTGTCCCAGGTTGGGCCAGCAGGACTGCGGGATGGAGATGGTGACCATGGTGGTGGGACCACCTGCATCCTTCAGAGCCTGCCAGGGTCCAGCTGTGATTTTAGGGAGGAGGAGATGCCTCATGTCCTGGAGCTGCTTCTTCTGCAGAGCAGCCCCTGAGGTCCCTGGTGTGTTTCTGCACTCAGCAAAGTGATTTTTCTCATGGCCCAGCCCCATCTCTCCCTCCCAGGATGTGCAGCAGCAGCTCCAGCACTGAAATCAGTTTAAGCTGCTTTAAAAATAATTTTAAAAAAGGAAATAATAATAAAAAAAGAACATTTCAAGCCGTTGAGATCCCCCCTCCACATGCACACTTTGGGAGGTCAGAAAAAACCCACTTTGAACTGTTTAAAAACAAATCTGAGGCATCATTCATCTTCCTTAATGAGATCTTTAACCTTTAATAACTTTTTGATGCACGCACCAAATGAAAAAACATCTTTTTTGGGCTCATTTTCTGATTAAAAGGCCGTTATGGTCCCTGCTCCTCCCCACCTTAACCCCTAAATTCTGCTTTTTTTTCCTGGTATCATCATCAAACACCCTCAGGAGGAGCACGGGCTCCTTCTCACACATGGTCATGGAAGGAGGTGACTTCTACCATCTCTCCTGGGTCTTCTACAGCGTTGACAGGTGGGATTCAATCTCCTGGAGAGGTGAGTCTTGGTGGCTTGGTGGCCAGCCTCCTCCTACCTCTTCGGGTGTTTATTCTGGGTGGATTTTCTCCTGTTACTGGAAATGAAAACCATCCAGGAGCAGAAATTTGGAGCCTCCTCCCAAAGAGGAGCTCCCAAGCTGTGGTCCTCCAGCACCTTCCCAGTGGAGATGCAACCTTTAGTGCCCATCCAAAACATGACAGCCGAGCTGTGGGGTGGTTCTTCTGAACTCCAGGGTGGGGACCACCACTTTTTGGGGGTCCTCAGCTCCTGACAAGAAGGATAGAAAGGGAGAAAAGTCCTTTCATAAATCAGAAGAGAGGGATAGAGAACAAAGGGAGGAAACATCGAAAGCAAGAGGGGGGATTTTCCTGCTTCTTGGAGAGCAGAAGAAGAGGAATGGGGAAGGCAACGTCGTTAAAGTGAAATCCCCAACAAAAGGGAAAGAAATTAAAGCCAGATTTGTTCCCCTGGGCTGGAGGAAGGAGGATCCCTCTTGGCTTGTTCCTCCTTTCTTGTTCCCTTTCAAGACAGGAGCTCAATGGTGGGGCTTTAATGAGAACTGTCTAGCTGAGAGGTGGACAATGTGAGGTGGGGAAGGAGATCCCAGCACCCTGGTGGTTTTACAGCAGCTTTGAGCATCAGGAGCCATCCCTGGAAGTCGCAGCCCATCTCCAGGCTGTGGGGTTGTGCAATGGGAGCATCACGTGGTGCTGAGCCACCGGTGGTGGCAATCCTGGTCCTTCATCCTCGGGGATCACCGTGTCCATGGGTCTGTCCTCTGGTGGTCACCACTGTTGTGAGCTGGTGATGAAGACATGAGGTGCTCATGGTCAGTGGTGCATCAGGATGGGGCTGTCATGGTCACCCTGAGCTGCCTGTGGCGTTGCTGCCCGTGATCCCTCATCAGTGAGGCTGGTGTTGGGCTCTTCTCCGAAGTCACTAATGACAGGACAAGAGGTGATGGCCTCAAGTTGCACCCGGGGAGGTTTAGGTTGGACATGAGGGAGCAGTTCTTGATTGCAAGAGTGGTCAGACACGGGAAGGGGCTGCCCAGGGAGGTGGTGGAGGCACCATCCCTGGAGGGGTTCAAAAATGAGTAGATGTGGTGCTTGGAGACACGGTCTAGGGGTCAGGGAGATGTTGGACTTGATGATCCTAGAGGTCTTTTCCAACCTAAATAATTGATTTGATGATTCTATCAGGATCCTCCTGGTCAGGGAGGTTCCAAACAGAGAAGGTTTTGGGGCACTGGTTTCACGTTGAAGGTAACCTTGGCTGCAGAGTTTCTCCCAAGAGCTAAGGAGGACTTGCTGGGATGTCCCATTGGAAGACAAGAAGAGCATGTTCTTCCCCATGAGGGTGGGGAGACACTGGCACAGGTTGCCCAGAGAGCTGCTGGAAGCCCCATCCCTGGAACTTTTGCAGGCCAGGCTGGATGGGGCTGTGAGGAACCTGCTCCAGTGGGAGATGTCCCTGCCCATGGCAGGGGGGTTGGAACCACATGATCTTTGAGGTCCCTTCCAACCCTGATGATTCTATGATTCTAAAACCTCTCTGGGAAGTGTCTCAGAGACTCCTGGAGACCCTCAAGAGAGACGGGGGATGCCCACCAGAGGCAGCTGCAGATAAACCTGCTCTTTGCACGCCAACATAGGTGCCCCATCTCTCCTAGGTTGAAACCCATTCAAATAGGGAAGGATGCAGTGGTGGGGTGGGAATAAAATCCCTGCTCATTCCCCCCCTAACCTTTGGAATGTCCACCCCTTGGAGACTTTTAAAGCCCACCTGGACGTGCTCCTGTGCAACTTGGTTTAGGTGCTCCTGCTCTGGCAGGGGGGTTGGACCAGATGATCTTTCGAGGTCCCTTCCAACCCCTGACATTCCGTGATTGATTCCCCAGCTCCACGGGCAGCAATGAGACCTGGAAGCTCATGGACACCTCCCTGGTGGAGCAAAGCCTCCCAGATCAGTGCAGAGCCACCTCTTCAGCGGCCTCAACGCCCGGCCCTGGGGATGCATCTTCTTTCAGAGTGAATAATTTTCTCTCTGTCACTTGATAGGGCTGGAGGAGGATCCCTTGAGCTCCAGCCAGAGAGAAGGACCTTTCATGGGGCAGGTAAAGGGGGGGAGAGGGGGGGGGGAATGGAGAAGAAGGGGGGGAGCAGGTCTGAAGGTGATCGCCCTGAACTTACCTCAGGAGGGTTTAATGAATGCAAATGAGCTTTTAGCTCCTGGGTCACTCCACAGCAAAGGGGGGGGAGGTTTTTTTGTGCTCTTAACCGTAACTGTTCACGTGCCCGGCTTGAATGGTGAGGGATGAAAGGATGAGCAGATACCTTCTCACACCAAAATGTTAACAACTTCCTCCCCACGCTGCTTGCCAGCTCTGGAGATTTGAGATGAGCCTCAAAAAAACCCTTTACAAAGGTTGGTTGATTGGTTAAATGTGGGGTTTTTTTCCTGGGGCTTCGTCACCCTGGATATTTAATACTCAATTTGTGGATTTCATGTGCAAAGAGGAGCAGAAGGTGGAGAAGGGGGGTGGGGGGGGTGAAGCCACCTGGTTGTGCTCTACCAGGAACCCCAAACCCCCCCGTGAAGCACCTGGTGTTGCTCAAACTCCTCGTTTCTGTTCCCAGTGTAAATCTGGGGATGTTTTGTGGGGTTTCCCTTCTTGGAAAGCCCTCAGGAAATATTATTTCTTTCCCTTGTTCTCAAGGGTTTGTGGTGACAGGATGAGGGCTGATGGTTTTAAGCTAGAAAAGGGGAGATTTAGGTTGGGCATGAGGAAAAAGTTCTTTAATATGAGGGTGGTTGATCACTGGTTGCCTAGAGAGGTGGTGGAGGCCCCATTCCTGGAGACATTCAAGGTCAGGCTTGCTGTGGCTGTGAGCACCCTGCCCTAGTTGGTGTCCCTGCTTCTTGTAGGGTGGTTGGACTAGATGACCTTTGGAAGTCCCTTCCCAAACCATTCTATGATTTTTAACTGGGAGCATGGGTTGATTTGGAGTTTAAGGCAGAATTTTGTGAGGGGAATGAAGAAACCTCCTTGTAACTGGGCTAGAGAAACCATCAGGGCACGTTTCAGGAGGTGGAGAAACACTCAGAGCCATCCTAGAATGGTTTGGGTTGGAAAGGACCTCAAAGATCATCCAGTTCCAACCCCCCTGCCATGGGCAGGGACACCTCCCACTAGACCAGGTTGCTCCAAGCCTCATCCAACACCTTGAACATCTCCAGGGTCCTTGAGGGAAGTGGAGAACTTCCCCAAACATCCCAAAACTAGACTCAGAGAACCCAAAACTTGAAAGTCTTGCTCTGAAAAATGCTGATTTCTTCCTCTTCTCCAAGACTTCTCCTCTCTCCAAATCCTCCCTCTCATTCTCTGGGTGCAGAGAACAGACACCAGTCCCTCCCTTATCCTGCTTTTTGGTGCCTCCTCTTGTCCCCAAAGCCGGGTGAGCTCCCAGCACCATCCCTTGGCCAAGGGGCATCATCCTACACCCACTTTTGACCACTTGGCAAGCCCAGGAGCCACCAGTGGGGTTCCCACCTCCCTCTGTGCCACCCCAAAGCTCTGCAGCCAAGTGGTGGCCCCATCTCAGAGCATCTTCCCTCTGTTCAAGGCTTGGAGGGATGCAGGTGGTGTAGGGTTAGTAGGGGAGGTCCCTCAACCAATGTGGGCTCTACTGGGTGCCCTCAATGCAGGATACCCTAAATTGGGGTGCATTTGGCCACCCAACAACATCATGACCAACCAGCTATGGGTGACCTTGGGAGCCAGCCACCATCTTCAGCTATTTTAGCCAAAATTAATCAGATTTTAGAAAGCTATGGAGGTGAAAAAGGTTATTTTGGGGGTGCATCTCCTCTTTGAGGTTCTCCACTCCACCGCTGGCCAACATCTCTGGAGGGGACAAGCCAAGCTGGGGGAGACAATAAACCCCACGTTGAGTTTCCTCTCGTTTGAGGCTCGATGTGTTTCTCATTTGGCTCTTGTTTTGTTTTCTCTCTTTTCTTTTTCTCCCCCCCCCTTTCCCCTCCTTCTTCTTCTCCCTCCCAATTTTTTTTTATCCTCCCCGGCAGGATTTAATAAGGGTGGGCACAAGGGATGGGGGCAGTTGGACATCACCTCATGAGCAAAACCTGGTGGGTTCCACCTCTCTATTAATTTTTCATCCCCTTTTGGAGGAGTTTGGGAGGGATTTTTTAGCGTGGAGAGAAGGGGGAAAAATCCAGGATAAGGGTGTAAACCCCAACCCCCCTTCCCATGGGGTGTTAAACGTAGAAAATTCAAATTATTCCCACTCAGCCTGGCCTTGAAATTACCTTTTCAGCCGAGTTTTGTCTGGGATATTCAAAAATCTCTTGCAAAGAAATCCCTGCACTCACTTACCCCTCATCCCTCCCCTCCCTCCCTGTCCCTGTCTCGGGTTTCCCCGAGCAGATGAAGGGAGAAACTTCCCCCCCCCACCCCAAGTTGATTTTCCTCCCGAAGATGTTTCTCGTTAGGCCTTTTTTAATTCTTCCAAAAGGAGAGGAGAAAAAAATAAAAAAATAGGGGCTGTATTCTTGCAATGAGGCAAAAATCCTCCACAGCCCTTTCGGGGAAATCTCTGCAGCTCACACAAGACCCAGCAAAGGGGCAGAGCCAGAGGGGTTGCCAAAAAAAAGGGAAAAAATCAAAAATAGGGCTGAGATTTGGGAGGATGGTTTTGCTGGTAGCAGAATTTTACAGAAAAAAAAGGTTGTTAGGGGAAAAATGAATGAATTCCAGCCAAGGCTGCAGGGTTGGGTTTGGAGAAAGGTGTTTAAAGTGGATTTTTTTGCTTTGCAGAGGTGCTGGGAAGGAAGGTGCAATGGGAGATGGTGGAAAAATGGTAGGAAGTGTAGGAAAAATATAAAGAATTGGAGAAAATATATCAAAATAATAGAAAAATTAAAAAAATAAAGTTGTATAGGAAATATATCTAAAAATACATATGAAATTTATAGAAAAATATATAAAGATAGAAAATAAGACAAATATAGAAGATAAAAATTATAGGAAAATATAAACATAGAAAGTAGAGAAACACAAATATAGAAAATAAGACAAATATAGGAGATTAAAATTATAGAAAAATATAAACATAGAAAGTAGAGAAACAAAAATATAGAAAATAAGACAAATATAGGAGATTAAAATTATAGAAAAGTATAAACATAGAAAGTAGAGAAACAAAAATACAGAAAATAAGACAAATATAGGAGATAAAAATTATAGGAAAAGTATAAACATAGAAAGTAGAGAAACAAAAATACAGAAAATAAGACAAATATAGGAGATTAAAATTATAAAACATTTTAAAATATATAAATGGTAGAAAATAGAAAAAATAGAAAAATTCTAGAAAAATATCAAAATTCTAGGGAAATATATAAAAAAGTATGAAAATAGATAAAAGTATAGAAAATTGTAGGAAAATAGATAAAAATATAGAAAATATATAAAAGTATACAGAAAAGAAAATATATAAAAATAGAAAAAACAGAAAATATATTAAAAATACGAAAAAGATATAGAAAAAAATATAGAAAAAACCCAAAGGGTGCTGAGGAAAAGAATTTCTTCTTCTTGAAAAGAAATTTCCAAGCAGAATATATTAAGGAATGACTCAGAATACCTGAAATTATTCATGATATATAGAAAATATTGGCAGCTCCCAGGGAAAGGTGGTTGAATCCCCATTTATCTGACCCAGCCAGGAGCTGAAATCTTTTGGTGTTCAGAAGTGAGGGGAGAAAACGTGCAAAATAATCCTAATTAAGCCCCAAAAAAAGCAATAGGAGCTCAGGGCTTGCTGGGTGCTGCCCCCACTGATGCATCCCATGGGATGCCCAGAATTTGGGATGCTCCTGAGGGACATCCAAGCACTTGCCCACTGGTTCTTGCCCTGGCAGTTGGGTTGGAAGAAGGGATGGAGTCATCTAGGCTATAGGGAGGGACAGGATGGTTTGGGGGGAGGTAGGAAGGGACTGGGTGACCCCAAAATGTTGCTGTGATGGGGGAAGCAGATGGAGTGTGGGTGGGATTGAAGCTGTGGGATCACCCTGGGGGTCCCTGGAGCATCTTTCCGAGGGATCATAGAATGGTTTGGGTTGGAAGGGACCTCAACGATCATCTAGTTCCAACCCCCTTGCTGTGGGCAGGGACACCTCCCACTAGACCAGGTTGCTCCAAGCCCCATCCAACCTGGCCTTGAACACCTCCAGGGATGGAGCATCCCCAAGGCAACCTGTTCCAGGGTCTCCCCACCCTCAGAGGGAAGAATTTCCTCCTCATTTCCACTCTAAAAGTCCCTTCTTCCAGTTTGCACCCAGAGGAGGTGATGAGCAGAGCTGGACGAGCCGCTTCTTGCCTCGTAAGGTGTAGAAAAAGAAGAGTTGAGGGTATTTCCCATGGGTTTATGCCTCTATTTAGCCCCCCCTCTAATAACATCGTGGTTCTTCTCCTTGGGAGAAGCCCAGTCACACACAAAAAAAAAGGGGAATATCAAAATGATCTCGTTTCTGTCTCGCTTCGGGCTCCTCCGGGAACAAAGCACAGATGGGAAGAAGAAAGGCCCGAAAAAATATCACCTGTTCCCATCCAGGCGTCATTATCTCGGCAGCTTCACGTTTCCAAAGGGGCTTCATTTTTCCTCCAAACACTGGGATCTTGTTAAGGAGAAATCCACCCACACCCCCCCCCCCACAAAACAACAANCCAAAAATAAATCACCCCCTAAATCTCAACGGCTTCTCCAGCCCTTCCCTTTCCCTCCCCAATTTAACACCTGGGAAAAGGCAGGAGGAAAGAAATTCGACCAAAAATACAAAATAAATCCACACCACCCCCCTCCTTCCAAGCCTGGGTTTGCTGGGTGGTGTTTTCTCCACCTGACAAAAGCCTTTGGCTTTTTTTTCTGCCGTTCTTTTCATTTCCTTGATGGCTCCCCAATTGTCCAGGCCCTCAAGAAAATGCACTTTAGCTCCTTTGTCCCCAAAGGTAATTTGATAAACTGGGCGCAGGAACGTTCTGGTGCAGGAGGCTTTGTGGAAAAAAAAATAGAAGAAAAAAAAGGAAAAAAAAAAAAAAAAAAAAAAAATTTAAATAAAAAAAAAAAAAAAAAAAAATTTAAAAAAAAAANAAAAAAAAAAAAAATTTTAAAAAAAAAAAGGGGGGGAAGGAAGGAAAAAATAAAGGGGAAAAGGAAGGGGAATAAGGAAGGAAAAAAGAAGGGAAATGATGAAAAGAAGAAAGTAAAGTAGGAAAGAAGGAATAAAATGAAGAAAAGAAGAAGGAAAATAAAAGAAGGAAAATAAAGAAGGAAAAAAGGAAGAAAATAAATAAAGAAGGAAAAAAGGAAGAAAATAAAGAAAGAAGGAAAAAAGGAAGAAAATGAAGAAAGAAGGAAAAAAGGAAGAAAATGAAGAAAGAAGGAAAAAAGGAAGAAAATGAAGAAAGAAGGAAAAAAGGAAGAAAAGAAGGAAAAAAGGAGGAAAGAAGGAAAGAAGGAAGAAAAGAAGGAAAATAAGGAAAGAAGGAAGAAAAGAAGGAAAAAAGTAAAAAGATAAGAAAAATGAAGGAGAACAGAAAAGAAAAAAGAAGGAACATGAAGAAAAAAGGGGAAAATAAGAAAAAAGGGAAAAAGAAAGAAGAAAAAAGAGGGAAAATAAAGAAAAGCAGAAGGAAAAAGGAAAAAAGGAAAGAATAAGAAAAAGTAAAAAAGAAGGAAAAGATAAAGGAAAAAAGAAGGGAGAAAGAAAAAAAGGAAAAAAGAGAAAATGAAAAATAAAGAACAGAAGAAAAGGAAAAATATGGAAGAGAAAATGAAGGGAAAATAAAGAACAGATAAAGAANAAAGAAGTAAAAGATAAAGGAAAAAAGAAGGGAGAAAGAAAAAAAGGAAAAAAGAGAAAATGAAAAATAAAGAACAGAAGAAAAGGAAAAATATGGAAGAGAAAATGAAGGGAAAATAAAGAACAGATAAAGAAGGAAAAATAAGGAAGAGAAAAAGAAGGAAAATTAAGAAAAAAAGGAAAAAATAGAGTAAAGATGAAAAAATGAAGGAAAAAAGGGAAATATAAAGAAGAAAGAAGAAGGGAAAAGTAAAAAAAAGAAAAAAAGAAAATGTAAAGAAGAAAAAGGAAAATATAAAGAAAGAAGGAAAACGTAAAGAAGAAAAAAGAAGGAAAGTGTAAAGAAGAAAAAATAAAGTAAAATGTGAAAAGGAAAAAATAAAGGGACATGTAAAGAAAAAAAAAAGGAAAATATAAAGAAGAAAAAGGAAAAAAATAAAGAAAAAAAGAAGAGGAATAAAAGAAAAAATAATCAGAAAAAAAGAAGAAAATAAAGACAAATTAAACCCCCACCCCAGGAGCTGCTCCTACAAGGGTTACGAGCGTGGGAGCCGCTACTTGAGCCCCGATTTGAGCATTTCAATGAAGAAAACACAAAAAAATCAGTATTTTTTTGGTGCCCGGGGGGCTCGGGGGGCAGCTTGTACATTGTCATCGTCCCCAAATGCTGCTGCCTCCTCTTTCTGCAGCAGGACCCTGTGGGCGGGGACCACCCCCAGCTCCTGGGCTATAAAGGGCTGCGGGTTCCCCCGGCGTGGGGAGAGGTCCAGGGGACCCACCACTGGGCTCAACTGGGACCTGGAGGGGTTGGTAAGTGGCAGAAATAAATTGAATTATTTCCTTTATATAGTTTTTTTGGAGGAGGAGGATTCACTGAACTCAGCTGGGACCTGGGAGGGTTGGGAAGTGGCGAAAATAAATTGAATTATTCTCTTTATACAGTTTTTTTGTGGAGGAGGAGGATTCGCTGAACTCAACTGGGACCTGGAAGGGTTGGTAAGTGACAAATAAATTGAATTTTTTTTTCTTTTATATGGTTTTACTATATTGGAGGAGGGTTTGTAGATCAGGGGGGGGTTGCAGCAAATCGCTCCCAAAATATTTATGCCCCGTCCTCGGAGTTTTGTTGAAATGTTTCACCCAAGGGGGTTGTTGTTGGGTTGGGTTTTTTTTTTGCTTTCAAGAAAAAAAGTGATGACAAGTTTGAAATGTCATTGCAGGGCTTGAAAGGGGCTTGGTTTGAAAAAAACAACCCCAAAAAACAACAAAACAGAGCAAAACAAAGCCCTAAACCAGCAGCAGGGCCTATTCCCAGGTGGGGGGAGTGGTGGAAATCTGCTCCAAACTGGGCAAACTGGGATCCCCCCCAACAGGCTCCAGGGGGAAAAGGAGTAGAATTGATCCAGAAAAAAATTCAATGGGGGATTTGGTGGCAAAAATTCAGCTGGAAAATGGTTTGGTGGCAAAAATCGAGCTGGAAAATGAAACTGGGAAGTGATTTAATGGCAAAAATTAACTGGAAAATGAAACTGGGAAGTGATTTAATGGCAAAAATTAACTGGAAAATGATTTAATGGCAAAAATTAACTGGAAAATGATTTGGTGGCAAAAATTA